>JBAMBJ010004123.1:0-25470 GCA_037043495.1 Drosophila recens
CAGAAAATTACCTAACTATGAAGATCTTTCTTTTTTTTCTCCACATTAGAAAGTGTTACAACTGTAATAAACTCAGTTTGATGACAATTTTTGGCCGATTCGCAAGTTTTCTCTTTCAGTTGTTGTTGTTGTAAACGTTATTGTTGTCGTTGTTATTGCTACTGTAGATTTTAGTTTATGGCACGTTGCACTTAGAGTGTGAGAGATGAAGGGATGACCAAACCGCCACAGACAAACAATTTAAATTGTGAGGGAGGCCAACAAAAAACCGGGCCATGGAATTGCGTTGAAAGGTCCCGAATGCCCCATTTGGAGTGCCGTGCGAAAAAGGCCAGCAAAAACACACAAACAACAACAACAGCAACAACAACAATAAGAGCAACAACAATGACAAATAAAAATATGTGACACGAACAGCGGCAACGACAACGACAACGTTCCGGAAAACAAACGGAAATTGTGAAATACACAAATGTTGTGCCTTCTATAGGTGAACTACATGAAAATCTCTCTCTTTCTCTCGCTTCCGCTCATTCTCACTCTTTGGTATGCTGCAGAAAACAAGACAAGACAATACAAAAGAGCACGAACAACAAAAGCGGCTTATATAATTCTAGAGTTTTAATAAAAATATATTGCTCGACCCGGACAATCGCTCTATGTCATGTAAAAAATACAAAAAGAAAATAGAAAATAGGAAAATAAATTTAACACAATTGCCAAATGCAAAAATGTTATTCGCAACAATCATGTTAAAATGAAAGCATTTCAATGGTTTACCTTCGGCCATTTTTCACAAGTTGTTCGATTAAATCAATGAGATTTAAAGTTTGGAAATCTTTTATTATATTACTTTCTGCTTTGGGTTTAATACAGAAATTGAAAATAAGAAGTAGAGATTTTAAAATTTTCTGAAGTTATATTTTATTTCTCTTTATACTGCTAAAATACCTTGTTTGCCATTTGAAATTGAATTTTGCTTGAGCCAAACCTCAAAAAATATATTGCTTTGTGTTTGGTTTTGTAATTAAATTGGGAAATCTGTTGTGGATTTGTAATCACTACAGATAACCGCAAGTGCTGTCAAAAATCATTGCAAAATATTGAAAAATGGAAAGGAAATGAAAAAGTGCAAGACGAAGGCTTCTTTTTTGGCAATTGGCCAATAAATAGATGGCAGCATCTGCTGGCAAAAAGGAATTGTAATTACGAAATTAAAACTGCGACAGCTGCATGATGGACTGTCTAAAATAAATGAATGCATGTATGTGTGTGTGTGTGTGTGTTGTGGCATAGACGAATTGACAGGCAGTAGGCCTAAGAGCAGACCATGCCACCGATCAGCCTTGGGGCATTGGGGCTTTTGGGGCATTTGGAGGCATCAGGGAGTGGATCTACAATACGTATACGACGAGCAGGCTGCCATAATGCACTTGAGCTGGTACTGAGCTCCTGCTGGCAATATGGCTCTTTGGTTGGCTAGCCCTCTTAGTGTGTGTGTCTGTGTGTGTGTTAGTGACGGATGCGGATGCTGGCATTGGCAACGGCAACGTGTCCTGACCGAGGCCGCACCACAGGCACCAAGCACCAAGTGGGCTGTAGGCTGTGTGGGGCAACTCTCCTTGCCCCGTCCCCCTTTCTCCCTTTATCCCGGGGCAAAAGGCAGACGGTGGCAGGTGGCAGGCAAGCTGATGCCTGATGCTTGGTCTCTTATTGAAATTTGTTGCATTATGCTGTGGGTTGCCTCTTGTTCAGTATGCTTGCAAATGTCCTTGTACAACGCTCACTGCACTTGATTGTCAACAAAATTGTTTTGCAGTAAGCTCTTCACTTCTTCTTCTTCTTCTTCTGCTTCGTCTGCGTCTTGTCGTTGTTAGTTGTATTTTTTCTTTTCTTTTTTTTTGTATTTTTTGGTTTGTGGCACTTCATTCTGAAGTGACTGCAGCTGCTGCTGATGCCGCACAGCTGGCAAAAGGACATGCGACAGTAATTAAATTTCTGCATCTACATGGCAAAGAATCAAGCTCTTAAAGTTAAGCAAGGCCTTTTTGCATAGCTGCAAAGCTTGAAATTCAATTTTTTCAAATTAGACACAAGCAATGTCACATTGTGTGCTGTATGCTGTCTACACATGTGTGTGTGTACACATAAACACACACACGAAAACACTTGAAGACGGCCATAAAGATAAATGTTTTATGTACGTGAATTGCTTTGAATAAAAGCTCTGTTTGCCTGCTTTATATGCACAAAGAAGCAAACAAACAAACAAACAGAAAAACCAACCAAGCACTCTCTCTCTCTTTCTCTCTTTTTCTCTCTCTCTCTCTCTGTCTCTCTTTTACTTTTACAGAGAGATGGCGTTTGCTGGCATGTCCGCATTACTCATACGCCCCATGGCGCGCGTGTTTCTGTTGCGCTTCATTTAAGCAAATTCACGTGCACATTTAAGCTTAATTGTTTTCAGAATTAAGCCAAATAACAAACAGGTAAGCGAAACGTGCTTTTAGCCAAGTAAAATGCTGTTAATTTGCAACTAGAATGTGAGCGTATAAAGCTGAAATTTAAATGCAATATTTGCACATATGTGACAAGCATAATTCGCACAATGTTTAAGCAATTTTATCTCAAATTAGCTTTGCTTTCTGTGCCTTTAGCAAGCTCTTGTATAGTTGGGAATGTTATACCCTGTGAATTCTTGAAAAGTGGATTAAACTATTATCAGATATTGTTTTTTTTAACTAGATTATATTCATCTAAGTCATTTTGACTTTCTTTTTATATTTAAGATTATTTGTTTTTCCATATTGTACTCATAGTCCGGGTAACTCTCCTTCAGCAAGCTCGACTCTATTATCTTTTCCTAATTTATTTTGGCTTATATTTTAGCTTATTAGTTTCGAATATGAAATTTGCAAAAACCTTTTGTATACCAACCATAATCCTATCTAATTTTTCTTTCTCCCCACATTTTGTGTATATGTATTTGCATAACTTTATACTCGTTTCCTTGGCATTTTCAACCAAACGTGGGACCATTAAAACGACCATGCTTATGCTGTTGCCTTAGGAATTATTGCTCTCTCTTTCTCTATCTCGCTCTCTCTATGTTTATTTGGATTCCTTTAATTTATTATGGGATGCTTTTACTTGACGATGCCACAAACCCGAAAGCGCTAAAAGTATAAACCGCCTGGCTTGCCCATAAATTTGCTTTAATAACATACTCAAATTTAGATAATATCCATGTGCAATATATGTACATACTCGTATTCGTAGTCACTGTGCATACATATTTTTCGACATTTCTGTATGTCTGATTACCCAGGCTAAAGGAACCGGGCGAACCGAGGCACAAAAACACACGCTCAACATTCAACATTCAACATTCAACGTTCAACACTCGACTCTCAATGGAATTGCACCGTCTGATGTCTTGGCTGCTTTTTGTTGAGTTATGTATATTTTACTAAATTGTCTGGGGCGACACATTTTAAAACCGGTTTCTTCAAATGCTCCATGACTTTCTTAAAATCTGCTGCCTCAGCATTATTTTAAGTGTTAAGGGAATTGCTAAGTTCAAGCATTTGGCTAACATTACAAATATTTATATACATTTAAATTTTAATGGGGCTTTAACATAATAAACAATCGAGAATTTTCATTGACTAAATCATAAAATTTATTAAAATTTGCAGACTTTCTTAGTTAATTAAATCAATAGTGATTTGACCCTGTAATTAATTAAACAATTGAAAATTAATTTAACTTTTATTAGTATAAGTAACTATGTACTAACATTGTTGCCTTTTACATTTTTTGGTTGATATTTCCATTAATTTATAATTTTTTATTGATATATTACGTTGTTTAAACATGTATTGAAAAGTCATTGTTATTTGATTGTTTGTCGATAAATATTGATAAACTGCAATCATTGAATGGTAATCTTTATTGTTGTATTTAAGTAAACAAATTTATTATGACAGAAACTACTGGGAAAAGTTTTTTACTTCAACTTTTATGGGCATGAATCTCTGTCCCAGTCATTTATAGCAATTACGATTACGATGGCCTCTCCCAGGGTCCACATGTACATTACTTATTGTCCCTTTGTGCTGTTGGAGTACATTTCTATAAGAGCACGAGTGCTTTATTAATGTTATGTCTCCACTGACTGTGGGACTGCGACTTCGCCTGTGACAGCTGACTGACTGACTTAGCGGACTTTTTGCTGCCAACTCGAAGGATTTTGTGGGGATTTAGTTGAATGAAGTTGAAGGAAAATATTCGCTTTTGCTGCTTTCAACGCCAGCCTGCAGCATGATTCTTATTTTGAATGTCGACTTATGGCAGTCACTGTGCATGCAGTGTAAGGTGTCAGAGTGTTGGGTCTTACCCACATTACATTTATCCGGGGGCCAAATGGCAAATGATTTGGAATTTCTATGCCGATTGCATTTGAATGGTAAAAGGAAAACGAAAATTTATTGAACGGCTTTCATATGCTGCGCATTATTAATATCGATTAGGGGGCGTGACTGTGATGAAAACTAGACGCTGTCCTTCGCACACGATTGAGATACGCCACACACACTCATACACACACACACACACACACACACACAGACTTTCAAGCTCACCCATATACCGAGTTGTATATAGTACATTTCTCTCCTTGTTGCTGATAAAAATAACAATAGCGGTCACATCCTTTGCCTGTTTTTGCTTTGGTTTTCTAGCCCAAAAGATAAAAGCGTGCCGCATTTTTTTATGCTTTCATTGTTTTCGGCAGCACAAAAAAAAAACCGGCACAGAAAAAAAAACATGTTTGTATATGCGAATGTGTATAAAACACAACAAATACGTGACACAGTCTTAAATGTGTACAGTTGGAAACTGCAACTGTATCTCTGAAATGCAGTAAACTAAACGACATTTCAGCAATGATAATCAAGTGGATTAGATTGCGACAGTTTCGACAGCCTGACAAAGCCGCAACGAGCCTTTATCCGAAAACCCATTATAATCAGTAAATAAATTGATGTAAGGCAACACTTTCAACAATTATTTAAGCCAGCGAAGATGGTGAAACAAAATCGAGGAGAAACAAATAAAAATGTGTAACTTTTACAAACTGTTTGTGGAAACTTTATACTATTTTAGTAAGATTATATTTGTGCTATATATATGTTAATTATGTGCAGTTAACAATGAAAATGGTTGAAAAAGATAAAATTATAATTCTATCTGGCAATTCTTTTTAAATGATATTCAGACATGTTACATTTATAGTACAAATCTCACTGTAATTATTTTAAAATTAAAGTTAAGAAATTTAAGCAATTTTTCTTTTTATTGAATTAAATTAAGCTTATAATAAAAAGATATAAAATACAATTAAAAATTTATTTTTATATTATAGACAAGTTTTCAATAATTAATACACATATCATTTTTTCTATTCACATCATTTTGATAAATACCCAACGGCACCGTTCATGTAAATTATGTTAACAAAACAAAAAGTTATACATAAAATAAATAGATAATATGTACAATAATTTATTTTATAAGATTTTTTTACAAGATATAATTTTATAGAAAATTTAAAATTAAAGCTCAATACAGCAGAAAATATGTCTGAAATAAAATTTTATGTTATTTTAGAAAACTATATACAATTGTAATAAAAGCCGTTGAACAACGTGTATGTCAATTTTCCAAATAAATGCGAAATGGTTAAGAGGGTTACGGAATTGACACGAGAAAGAAAGCCAAACGTGACTTCAATATATTCAGTGCAATGCTTTTCTGGGCTCTTCATAAAGCAAAAGAAATTGATTTTTTCTTGTTTGAAGGAATACGAAAAATACGCGTTGCATGTAAAAGTGGCACACACACGGCAGACGCGATAAGCGACAGCAGCCGCAGCTGCCACAGCAGCAGCAGCTGCCACAGCAGCAGCAGAGGCAGAGGCAGCAACAGAGGCGCAGCAGTGGCAACAGCAGCCGTTGGCCTGGTCTAAGTAGGCCACTTTTGCCAAGAAGCAGCTCTTCACCCATTTCTGCAATAGCTGCACTTGAAGACGCTTCTGTTGCCGCTTTGTTAAGAGTTTGAAGCAGCAGCAGGCATAGCGAGAGGTTGCCTCATTGGTTTATTGACTTGACTCGGCTTGAGTTTGAGATTGAGGTAATATGTACGAGTATGTGCAACGTGTTGAAGCATTACACTCGAAATTAGCAAAAGTCTAATCGATAGTTAAATGTGAACAATAAAATATTCAAGCATTTATTCATTTATTCACACATTCATTCATTTATTTAAGTCTAAAGAACTGCCGTACACATGATACGCTATAAATCCTTTACAAAAGTAACTTGAATTATTTTCCATTTATTTTTTTAAACAAAAGAAACGACGGTGACAAAAGGTAAGCTGATTATGTAACGCACACTCGTCTCCGTGTCCATGTGTGTGTGTGTGTGTGTGCGGCAGATAGCATTAACAAACGGCACAAGCTGACGCCATTTTGTTTTGTAACTTTTCAACAGCTCTTTTTCAACTGTTTTTATTATGTGATTTCCGTCGAAAACAAGCTAAATTATGCGTCCTTTTTTCTGTGTGCTCCGCTTTATTCCTTTGATTCTGTTGTTTTTGTCATTTCTACACCTGACGTAAAGTTTACTTTTACCGTTGTGACGGCATTCATTTGTAACACTTTGAGATTCAAATGTCTTAAACTTTACTCAATCGACACAAAAAATAGATTTCTAAGAAATTATTTATGCCATACAAATTAATTTAGTTAAGATTGTTGTCGAACAGCTTTAAGTCATCAGTCAAGTGCTGGAAAAATCTGTTTATATTTTTGTACAAGCTCTGACTGAATTTTGAAAAATGAAACATCCATTACAGCTTAAATTTGGTCTGTCAGAAAGTTTGCTACAAGCCAATCAGTCTTCATCAAAACAAGTTTAAAAGAAACACATTGTTGGAAACACTTTTAAGCAGCTTTCATAAAATATCCATAGCAAATCAAAACTCAACTGCAGATTTAGGTCTGGCCTACTTGGGCACAGCTGTTTACTCGACAATCAGGCATTGTTCATTATTGTCTTGCATAATCCTATTGGCCACAAATGGATAAATCTGTGTGCATATCAACTGTGAAATGCATTCAGCTGGCTACAATACTAATTGATAAGACACGTGCCTGAGATGCACCTAGTTAGCCATTGTACAAGTTCGAGTACTCGTACCTCAAAATCGAGCATTTCCATTTGCATTCGTACTATTTCGAGCACAATAGGGAGCATTGATTGCAATGGGCCAATTGTCCTGGTCTTGGGCATGTGAAACTGACACTGGGCCAATTGAATAATGCAAATGCACATGGCTCGAATGGCGATGGGGGACACACCAATTCATTATCGATTGAGTCATACTCTTGTCGTTATTGTAAGGTCAAAAAACCAGAGCTGAAATCAAAATGCACAGCATAAATAATACAGTGAAAAGACCAACAAAAGTAGAAAAAGTCAACGGAAAGTATGAGTACACAAAAGGACGTTAATTGAGAATCAATGAGAATGAATGCCGGGTGGCTTTTGTCCTTTGTTTTTATTAAGCTCACATGATAAATGTAATTGTTATTGTCGCACTTCGACGTCAAAGCAGGGCCCTGACTACGAAAACGCGTACATTCCAAATATCAATCGAAAGTTCGCTTGTCGACAGTTCAACAAATCAATCATACGCAGCGTGGTGCGTGCTCTATACGTGCCATGCTGGTTGCCCTAATGGAGGCGTATAATATATATATTTATATAAATGTGTGTGTATCTGTGTGTATTTGTCACACACGTACTCACATATTTATATGCACACGCATGCGACACCTAGACTTATAAATAATATTAACGATGGTTATCTGCGTTTCCAAGTCCTGTCATTATTAAATTAATGGAATCTTGAGAATGTCCAAACAAAACAAATTTAATGGACACTAAATTATAGCAATCGACCTTGTGGCAGGTGCTGCATGTGGCATGTGGCAGCTGCTGGACCAACAACAACAACAACAGCAACAACAACAACAGCAGCAACAACAACAAAGCGCTAGCAAGTTTCGAAAGTTTTGTGAAACTTCATTAATTTAAATGAGCTTGCAATTTGAAGTCAACTGAAACTAAATCCGACCGTGCATGCAAATTAACTCAGGCTCGACATGCTCAGACATGTTTAATTCCAAGATGCCAAATTAATGCTTAAGTGAACTTTGCCAAATAACTTTTACAACTTAAGTGCTAATTATTATGCCGCGTCAGTCTATGGAGGCCTTAGAAATAGGTCGAAACAAGGCGAACAACAATTAAGTATACGTATTTCTATGTTTAACTATATTTAGATATGTCTAGCATTAAAAACATATCGACTAAAGACCAACTGAGCAGATGTAAGAAAAAGAAACGAAGAAACATTTGAAAGGAGACAACAAAATATTTTTTGGTAAAAAAAAAGGAATTTTAATATTGTGCAAACTTGAGCGACTGTAGAAAATAAGCTTATTTGATGCTTTCTCTTAGTTTATATATATAAATATATAAATATTTGTATGAAATTTAAGTGAAATTCAAGCGAAAGCGATTTCTGTGGCACCCCCGATATGTAATTAATAGAGGCTAACCTAGACAAGTATTATCAAGGCTATATATGTTTTTAGGTGCTTATTTTAAAGGTCGATTGCCTAAGAATGTTACTGAGCATGGTTTAAAAACTTTCCGTCAAGTACTTCTTGTAGTAATGTTTTATTAAGAGTTCAGCCGTGCGTGCTCCTATGTGCAGGGTATCTTAAGTTGACCATATTTTTAAATATTTATTTATTCTTTTCTTGAGAGCTTAACGTGAGATGAAACTTGGTATGCAGTATCTCCTAGTCGACCATTAACCCATGACGATTTTATTCAAATCTGTGAAGACTTCCTCGTGCACTTTCTACTAATAATAATAATAATAATGATTCTTGTTTGCTTGCAGAGCTCTATCAACATTTCAGCTGAAGTTGAAGTCAAAACAATCAACTACACTCTAAACTATCGACAGGGTATTGTGGCAGTTGAACTCACCTGAGATTTTCGATGCGCGGCCTGCGGCACTGAGGACGATTGCGTCGATGGCTGCGATCCTTTTTACACCGGCAATCGCAGTGCATGATGCATAGGGCGATGGATGAGATGACCGTTATCACAAATGGCACCGCAAAAAAATGTATGATCACGTTCACCTGGTCCTCATGATTGTAGGACGTGAGGACGACGGTCTTATTTTTGCGCGAATAGAAACACGGATAGATGGCGCCCTCGACGCCATAATAGTTATTAAAATTTTTGCACGTCACTGTGGGCGGATAGCCGCATCCCTTAATATTGACTAGAAGGGTGGCCTCACTGGATTGCTCCCAGTCGGCGGTGTAATTGCTATAGTCGGTCATATTTTCGGGTATGGTTATATTCTGTTCGATAAACGTCACATAGATGTGCACACAACGATATAGATCGGAGGTGCAGCCCTCGCGACACGAGCTCCACGAGCAATTGAATATGCCAACGAGATCCTCGCGACGCGTTGTCGTGCACAGCGTCGGATGCTCGACAAAATCGTGACTCAGTGTTGATATGGCCGGATCAACATAGAGCGGCACAAGGAACAGCAGAGATGCGCCGGCCGTCACCGAGAAAAAGGCGAGTGTTGAGGTGGAATAGAAACGCACACGTTCCCGCCACGAACGAAAGCGCCGATTGCCATTTTTCTTTTTTGGAGCCAGTTCTCGGATTTTACGTAACCGTAGCTCTTGTTGTTGCTGCTCGAGTAGTAATTCCGAACTGCCACTCCTCATATTATTGTCGGTGCACACAGGGCGCTGATTTTGCTGCTGATTGTTGCTGCTGCTGCTGCTGCCTTTGCTGCTGCTGCTGCTGCCGCTGGTACTGTTATTGTTGCTGTTATTACTTTTCTACTTGTTGTTGCTGTCGCTGTTGTTGCTTGCGCTGACGTCGGCGTCGAAGCAGCAGCAGCTGCAGCGACGTCACCACCCGCAACAGCCAGAAGCCTGCGGCTGGGCCTGAGAGCAGCTCCTCCTGGGGTAGTCGTCGTCGTCGTCGTCGTCGTCGTTGTTGCACTCGTCAAATTGGCAGCCGACAGAGTGAGAGTGAGTGAGAAACGACCGCGAGCGAGAGCGAGAGCGAGAGAGACGGGCAGCGAGTAAGCTGGACACTTGCAGCAAGCGTCGACGTCAATGTCGGCGTCAACGTCGGCAGACGACGCTGCCTACTGCAACATCCAGCAAGAGCAGCACGAGAACTCAACACAGTTTTGTTTTATTTCTTTTATTATTTCTTCCTCTTGTTGTGGATGTTGACGATGATTGAGGTTATGTACACACGCGTCGACGCAGAAGGAGACCGGATAAACAGCTGTTCGAACAGCTTACAATCGCTGCATGTGCGCGAGAGCGAGCGAGGAAGAGCGCGTGAGTGTGACAGCGCGTGCACGTCAATCAGAGCGAGCGAGAGAGAGTTAGAGACAGCACAGCACAGTAGATAGTGGGAGAGTGAAAGATAGAGAGAGACAGAGTCAGTCAGACGGCGAGAGGAAGACGCTCGCCAGCGTCTTCATTTGTCTTGAATGATGCGATTTTTATATCTTGATTTTATAGTTTTCTTTTTATTACGACTACAAATATATTATTTTTATTAAATCTTTGCATTATTATTTCAACACTTTGTCAATTTATTCGAATTGTGGTTTTTATTTTTAGCTGTGACACTGAAACGGAACGAAGAAGAAGAACAACAACAAAAAACACATGAGCAACGATAATGGCAGCAATTACTCAAGTACCAAAAAGTGCGGCTTGCGTGGGCGCCGCAATTCACAGCTGTTGATGTAGGTTAGTTTGACAAGAGAGAAAGAGCGCAAGAGAGCGAGAGCGTAACACAACGACGAACTGAGAGCCAAAAGCCGAGAGCAGAGCGCAAGCGAGCAGCGAGTAAATGAGAGCGAACGCAGCCTGACTGAGCACACTGACAGCGACGTTGACTTCGACTTCGACGTTTACGTTGACTTCGACGTCAGCGTCAGGCTGCGACTTTCTTTAGTATGTCGCCCTAGTGACTGTGTAATCTTTTTTGTGGGTGGAATTATTTATGCTACACATTTTGTGCGGCATGCTTGTTGTTGTTGTTGCCTTTTGCCAAGGCATTTTATTATTTTTCAATTTATTTGCATTTTTCCAGACTCACTCAAAAAGTTAAAATAAAAAAAAGATAGAAACTAAGAAGATATGCATGATTTATTATAGTAGCAAACGTACTGATGTTGGAACTCCCTCAATCTGTCCAATGTCTGGCCGCCACCCAGAGCTGCTTTAGGTTCTATAAACTACACTGACTTTGAACTAATTTAGTTTCGAAACAAAATCTATAGTAAATGACAACGAGCTCATTCTAATAAGCTACAAAATTCACTTATTTTAGATTGTTATTTTTATATGAATGTATATATTTTAACTACTACAATTGTTTAATTAACTATTCAAATGTAAATTTGTTCCCCTGAAAAATTGCATTTTCCCATTCATAAGACAATAAAATGTATTAAACAAATTATTGTAAACACACGTTTGTTTGAGAGATTATAAAGGCATTGAATAGTCTTTTCTTCTAATACAGTATTCCATTTTTAAATTAATATAATTTTTAGAACCTAAAAAATAAAATATAAATCTTTCAAATTTTCTAGAACTAATTATGCATTTAATGAGTATTTTCTTTATATGTTGACTTTTTAATTTATTAATTTTATAAACACTTGAAATTGTGATAAATATTTTAGAAATATTCTTTTTACATTTAAATTATATTATGCCTTTTTTAATTATTAGCTTGTCGTTAGCCTCATTTCATAGAAATGTGCTTTGAGTCACTGTATTTGAATGCTAATGTGCTTCTTGCTGTTGCTACGTTTGTTGCTATTGTTGCTGTGGTTGCTCTTGTTGTTGTTGTTGTTGTTGTTGTTGTTGTTGAAAGTACTAGGAGTAGTGGCAATTTTATTTGCCTGAAAGTGTTTGCTGCTGTGAGGTGCGAGTGTTCTATGCTTTCATATTCCGAGTATTTAAAGCTGGCGCTGTCCATGTCCACATGACACCCATTATTTACCTACATATTCTATTTGAGCGTTGGCTGTTGTTGTTGTGATTGTTGTGATTGTTGTTGTAGCTTCGCGTGACTCTAAACACTGGTCACTTGGAACATTAGCAACACACACAGTTTGTTTTTGTTTTTGCCATAGCGGGAGTTGAAACCAGTTCAGAATTTTCATGCACGTGTCTGCATGTGTGTGTGTGTGTCTTTCTCTACATGTGTGTGTGTATTTTGGATGATTTCATTCATATCGCATTCATTTTTGCAGCGTGCCTTACTGTTTGTCTCTTCACCCCCGTCACTTTCTAATGAGAATACCAAAGTAGTGGCCACACGGCGTATGAGTAATGTCATGACAGCTGAAAAAAAACCTTCTGTGCAATGGCTTAATGATCCACACTAATAAAAAAGATATTTTTGTTAAGCTAACAAGTCATTTTGGAATACATGTCCTTGGCAACAACTCAAGTTTGGTTACAATCGTTTTCAGAAG
The DNA here is from genome assembly GCA_037043495.1 of Drosophila recens. Taxonomy (NCBI): domain Eukaryota; kingdom Metazoa; phylum Arthropoda; class Insecta; order Diptera; family Drosophilidae; genus Drosophila; species Drosophila recens. The sequence goes on from JBAMBJ010004123.1 coordinate 12,697, forward strand.
AATGCTGCGAATGTATTGATAACTCGTTTCTGATTTATGTATGTGTAAATAGGTAGGAATTTATTTATATATAAGCTGCTCGCCGCCTACGCCACGCCTTTTGGCACTACTGCCCGTTGTTGTGCTGTCCCGCAGGCAAAAAGCAGCTAAAGGAGCAGAAGGTGAAGGAAAAAAAAAAGCACTCAGCACAAGTATCTAACTAACTTTTGACAGTTGAAATGGCACTGCCCCGCACATCGTTGCCCCCCCTTCTTCTTGTTGTTGTTGTTTCCAGTATTTGTTGTTTTTTTTTTTTTTAGTTGCTCTTGTAGTTGTTGCTGTTGTTGTTTTTGTTGTTTTTGTTGTCGCTTCAGTGGCGCACTTTCACTTTTTTTTTTGCACAATGTACCGCCGATTACAGCACAAATTTGCCACAGAACGGGAATTTGCTGCTTTTAGCTGGCTTTTTACAGACAAACACAAGCGACACACACGGACACGAGCACAGACACAGACACAGGGACAGGCACAGGCACAACACACACTGTATTCGAGACGAGAAGCGCGCACGCTGGGCCCTGACGTGCCTCTCGGAGTGTTTGTCCAAAACTGACATGACGACCCGACTCCGCACAGGACTCGCCACAACTTGTGCCCCTATGTGCGTGTGCTTATATGTCTGAGTGTGTGTGTGTGTATGTGTGTGGGGGTGGCGTCGACTTTGCGACGACTTAAACAGCGCTGGCGGCGTCGAAGTCAACGTCAACGGCGACGTCGACAGCGAGACTTCTCTCAGCTGCAGAGCGCTGAAAGGATTCTCGCATTTGCGCACTCCTCGCAGTCACTGAGACTCGGCCAAAGAGTCGAATAAAAGCGATTCGCTCGTTTTTTTAACACTAGAGTTGCCAACTTACCTATGTATGTCAATCAAAGAATGTTTCAAAAAACTATTCATATATAAATTCTACGAGAAAATATCTAAGCTCTACTTTTTTGTAATTAATGTGATATTCCGTCAATAAATTAATTGATTTGAAAGATCTGCTTGTCGATTATCCAAAATCAGCACTGCTTGCAGTTAACATGTCAGTTTCTGATAATGTAATTAAGTATACGACAGGTGTAACATTGAAACAGGAAATGAATAATAAAATAGGTAACTACTATTTAAAAATACAAATTGTTATAATAAAATAATAAGAATTTATTTAACATAAATAATTAAAGTAAAAACAACTTTTTATTAGAAAATAATAGATTTAAACAATCGCGCTTCGCCTGTGCACTGCTTACAAAATGCGCAACATTCATGTTAGCCGAGTCAACAACCAACAATGCAAGCTGTGCACTGCTTGAATCCCAAGCAAATTCGTAATTATATATTTTTTAATTTGTATTAAAATTAATAAATTTAAATTAATTACTTAATCACAAAAAAAAATATTATATTTTTATCAAATCAGGTAAATGGAATTTATTTACTTTACTTATTATTTATTTACTTGTTAATTATTGAGAATTTTATACCAACAAGAAAATTAAATAAAAAATTAATCGATGAATATTATTAATTTTAATTTTATTTTAATTTTATTTATTTTTGGATAGTTTATATATTTATCCCCAAATATGTCATATCGAACTAATCGACCCTAAATGCAACTCTTTGTTTTCGATATTTCATTAAATAATCGATCATTCAGTGATTATCATTGTAGTATGTAAAAAAATTGTGATTTGCTATTACGAATTGTGACTATAAATTTGCAATAAATTTAATTTAAAAACAAACTGTGATCGAATTAAGCAACAGTCGCTTAAACAATATTATTTTTTTGTGCGACAAGAATTAATATCGTAAGTTCACGCACACATACATATGCATGCAAAAAAATACCAATGAATTGCAGTTTTGACGATTATCCAAAGCTGGTGAAAACGTGGCTTGGAAGACAACAGGATGCGGTCATCTCAGAAGATTTCAGTGTAGAATTGAAAATTATTATTAAAAACTTATTGTCATCTACTTATATCCAGTTGAAAATTGAGGCTTGTGGTATACCTACTTATACCTACTCTCTTGACAATAATACATAAATACACTTTGGTTTTTTTTTTTTTTATATATTTTCAGGCCAGATATCGTCTCATCAATATCATCTACAAAACGTCTTCAACATTTCGAAGTTACTGTTCCTGTGATAAAAGTAAGTTCATTTTAGTCTAGAATGTTCGACTCACACCCACTCGCTCACACATACATTTCTACATATTTAAATGCCTTTACATACATAAAAACCTCACTGCTGCTTATACTTCCTTTGCTTCACACTTTTTAATATATTTTTCTGAGTGACTTTTGTATTTAAAGTCAGATCGCTAAGACAGTTAAAGAGCATGATAAAGTTTTCTGTAATCATATTTAAGTATATCATATTAATGTATACAGCTTAACATTTTTTCGCACTGTTGCAGAAAATTACATCATATTGTAGGAACTCATTTATTAAACGAATTGACTGTGAGCTTTAAATCAATTTATAATAGGCAGAGCTTCGTTTTATAAAAGTTACTCAAAAATAAGCTAGAAAGGATCGTTAGTCAACGGTTCAACGGAGAAGTTACCGAACCAAATCAATTTCGTCTCTTAAATTAAAGATTTCTTACAGGCAGACAAATGGAGAGGTCTAAATAACCTTAGCTTTTTCTACAGATATACGATAGGTATATCATATTTTTGGTCTACTAATGCACTATTTTTTGTACAACCACGATTTTCGCTTATCACGATAGTTTTTTTAACACACAGTGGGCTCCAAAGTCCGTCTGCCTTCCAAATGAATCAGAAATAGTCTCTTTTCAAAGTTGGAGCTTTTTTAAAAGACTCTTAGCTTGATCACAGCAAAGCCAAGTAGATGAGACGGTACAATTTAATCCATAGATCGATTGATAAAAATTAATCCATAGATCGGGTCCTCATTCATCTGTGAGGCACAGCTTGGAACACTTTGTAAATTATTATTTCCCATTGTCCACGATCTGTTAGAGGATTATATTAATGATATTAGATGCAAATAGCTTGGTGTATTTTATTTGAGTACTTACTTAAAGGGGTATCCATATTAACCCTTCTAAAGTATTGTTTAAAGCAGCTATCCGCACGGCCCTATCTCGATCTCATAGGAAATTTTCGTGGCGACTGCGCTGCCGCTCCCGTACACTCACGTACACGTCGCGACGCGTCGCTGCTACGATTTGTTTCTTTTGCGTCGCTGTTATTCCGCTGTTAGACGAACAAAAATGCACACTAACGCAATGCAAACGTATGAATGTGTAGGTGCCGACTACTGGTTTAAAGACACATGCATATAATTCAGCTTTCTAAAATTTGATTTATATGAGAAAATACTCGAACAAATTCTGAAACGATATTGTAAATTCAAAAGTTAGCTATGCGAATAATTATCGAACTTTATTGATAAACATTTGTTGTATACTTATCAGATAAAAGGGTTTTCCATAGATCTTTAAAGAAGTTCTGCGCATGTTTAAATAATTTTCTTTACTTGAGTAAAACATTACTGCAATAAGCATAAGAATCAACTAAAACTGAAGTGAATATTTTAATCTGTTTCTTGTATAGAATTGAATATATGCAAATATGTATAAAAGTATGAGTGTATATATGTCCATAATGAGTACTGATAATGAGGTTAAGTGAATGCTCGCTGAAATAATCATACATATGTATATAAATATGCACATATGGACTTAAGTTTGTAGACATTATATTTTATATATTATAAATGATGTCACATATTTAAAGACACCTTATAAATACTCTTATAATTTTTAGAAGTTATATAAATGTTCACTAACCTATTTTGTTTAGTTTGTGTCGAAGAAACAGAAATGACTAAAGTTTTTTTTAGTTGAACCACTGAATTTGTGGGCTAAAAAAGTGCAATGTTCAGTTGATTTCTTATCAAACGATTGCAACAGAAATTATTGCAATGACTGAATCATCTTCAGGGTTGACAGAATTGGACAGTAAAACTAAAGAAAAGTAAGATTGAAGAATTACACAATAATAAATAGTGCTAAAATATAAGTAAATAATGTTTAATAAAGTAAAAGCTTAAATGTATGGGAAAGTACATCGCCTTTTTAAATCCATTCCAATAAAATTTTGTAGTTTTAAAAAATAATTGTATTTTAAATAGCCTTTAAAGATAAAATATAGCGAAGAAATTAAATTTACTGATATTTTCAAATAGATAGAAACTTGTGTTTTACATATATATTTAAAAATCAACTTGAAATCAATTGACTTTAAGCGCTGAATAAAATGATTCATAAAAAAAAGATTAGAGTTCGATTGTCTTTTGATGAATTATTATTTTATATATGTACATTTAATGACCACTTTAAGATAGCCATTACCTTTATATTCTTATCAATGTATTTTAAAATAAATAACGAGTCAATATAAATAGCGTCAACCAGCTCAATAGGACTTTAGTGTGCCGCTAGAATCGAACTTATAAAGACTCATAAATATAACGAAAAGCGGCACATTAATAGGATCGTACATATGTATATGCTAATTTTAATTCTTATGTAAAATCTATTTTGTTATCTCAACAAAACCCGCAGATTGTGAATTTGCTTAGCAAATTTTAAAATTTTTGCTTTCTTTTTTGTTTATCTTTAAAAATTTCATTACACCCATATTGTAAATTTTGATAAAAAAAATTGCCTTTATTTTCTTATATAATATATACTTTAGCTGTTTTTGCGCAGTTTTAATAAACTTTCAATTTCTCATCGATTACAAGCTGATAAGATTATCTACATGTCCATTCATTCATTGCAAACTTATACTAGAATCAGTCCTCCGATTCCATTCCCGGTATTAACAATACTGCAGATCAATTAGTTTGAGTTTCGCTATTTTATTTAAATACGACAAAATTTCCGTTTTAACTAAATGTAAAATATTAGTCCTCTGACTAGTTTTTTTTCATCCCCGAAATTTGTGCAATGTAAGTATGTACTATATATAATATAACCGGATCCGAAAGGAAAATACGGATATATAACAATTTTTTTTTGTTTTTCTTTTATTGTCTGATAGCTGCAAAAAGTAAGATTAGATTACAATGGAAAAGTAACAGTTGATAAGTAACTGGTATTAACGAAACGTGCAGGAAGCCATTTCCTTTATTCTTATCGTTCGCATTGTTGCCAAAATCTAAATCTCCCTGTCATATAATTCATAGTGTTATTTTTAACTTTTAATCATATCGAAGTCGATATTAACAAGAAAGCTAAATGACACATAATAAAATAACCTGCAATCTATGAGCTTAAAACTTGTATTTAAAAAAATAAGCACCAAAATGATTCATGCTTTATTTTAAATCTTTTCAGATAGTCATGATGTCAACTATCACAATTATATTTACCGTTTTAACCATGGCTGTGAGAATTTCAACAGACTCTCCATTAATAGAAAAATGTGGATGCTTATTCAAATCCAAACTATCGGCGGACTGCTCAAACCGAGAAAACATAGACTTTAAGTGTCTGTCAGAGAGTAAACCAGAAGAAATATCGTTCAAAAGCAATAATTATACCGAAGTACCATGGGAAATGTTTGAGCATGAATTCAATGAAACTCGACACATTGATTTCTCCGAAAATTCAATTGAGCATATCCCAAAGAATTTCTCGCATCATTTCGTAGGCTGTCAATCCGTCAACTTTAGTTATAATAACTTGACAGATCTGTCGGAAGTGCAGCTCATCGATTCGAAAGTAAAACTCTCAATTTTAGGCAATCACTTCCAATGCGATTGCGATGATCCCAATAATATTCAATATAATAACCATGCAAAGGTTTGTATTTATTTATCCATAATTAATGTAAATGTTCAAAAACTGTATCTTATATTCACAGGAACGAGGCGCTACTATTACTTGCTATTCATCTGTTTACGAACGTGATATTCCGCTAACAGCAAAGTGCCATGCTCAATTTAATTCTGAGCAGCCCAAGGAAGGAGCTCTTAAGAGATTCATCATAATTGTGGCTTGGGGTGCCCTTTTTGCCCTGATTGTAGTTTTGGCTTTTTCTTGTTGACGAAGGTGAAGAAGTATTAGTTTGACATCTCAAAATAACGAATAGGTTAAAAGAAAAAAACTATTATTACTCTCATGACATACTTACATTTAACATTTATATTTTAGTCATTTTAATTTAGCTATAGAATTCTAAACTTCAATGAAAGTTAGAAGATTTAAGCTTAAACTCATGTCTTACAGTATATACCAAACACAAAAATATAATAAATAAAATCCCAAAAAAAATTGATGACAATCAGTTTCTGTTTTTTAAAATATTTTGCCAAATTTAAATAAAATACGTTTATTTTGTAATGTTTTTTTTATAATGTTTTTACACAAATTTTAAAATATTTGCATTTAATTATGTGAAACAAATATATCGCTTCACAGCTTCTGCCTCATGTCGATAGAGGGCGCCACTGGACCGCCACAGAAAACAAAAGTCAGCGCCATCTATAGTTGATTGTAAAAATTTAATCATCTGGCAGCCCTGCCTAAGACTGGCAACAAAAAAAAAGAAAAGATGGCAGCCTCTGGGCCCCACTTTTCGCACTTTCAAAAGTGAGCGTTTTTTGGTAAAAATTAACTTTTTCAATTTTGAAGCTAGATTTTTGAAAATTTTACCAGAATTTTTGTTAGAATTTTCTCAAATTTAAAATTTTCTTACTTTTTTGATTTTTACTAACTTCACAACGCGAAGAGCAAATAGCACCAAACTAATTTTAGATTGAACTTAATTAATTTACCTAATTTTGGATTTTGTTGTTTTTTTGAAATTGTTTTTATTAAATTTTTAATTGATTTTTGAAAATTTCAAATTTTTATTTCAAATTTTACCGCCGTAAATTGAATTAGAAATGTTTGCGATGATTTGGCTGCATACTTTTAGGCTTAAGCTGAAAATCTTGCCCGCTGCACTGCAGTGCACTCACTGGGGTCATCCCAATGTTTTGTGCGAGAAGCTTTGAACGAAAGCTGTCAGAATGCTGCAGCCAAAAGCGTAGAGCTTTGTGCGCATGAAAGCTTTGAAGCATAAAAGCCCCAAAGCTTTCAATCGTTAGGGGAGGGGCCACAAAATGCTGCCCCAGTTTTTGGGTCGGCAGCCATACAGCGTTTGTTCTCGCATTGTATTGTACATAAGCTTCGAAAGGAAAGTGGGTCAAGTAACTCAGTGCTGCCCTTGGCACGGTGAGTTTGTCCTTGATGCCTGCCACCGGATTCAGATTGAATACATGTGTATATGTACATACAGAAATGCATATGTATTTAAGCTATGTTTGCGCTCAATTTGATCCACAATTTTCATCAAAGTTTTATTCATTCTATACCTTTAACTCTTTCTTAAGGTGTGAGGAACGAGGATGTATATTATTTTATATGTATGTACATATGTATGTACAATATATAGAGCATTGCTTGTATACATACATAAGTTTGTGCTGATTGCGGAAAGTAGGTCAACATATTTTCATTGCTGCCTCAGGTTGCGATGTGGCCCAATTATGTTAATTTCAATGTTGCAAGTTGTCTAGGCATCGCCCAACAATTTTATCAGTTATAATATATGTACATACAGTGATGGAAAAAATTATGGAAACAATAGTTTTATTTTTGTATAAAAAATATTATTAAAATGTAAAAAAATAATGAAATAAAAACTAAGAAATTTATATTGTGTTCAATATACAAAAACCAGGTTACACCTTAAAAACATAATTAAAATTTATGCTTGACCGAACCGTTTTTTCGATTACAGTTTCAGTTATGGTTACCAATTTCAATCGGTTAATGCCGGTTAACGGTTATGGTTATGGCTGTAACTCCTGAATTTTAGCAATATTTTGGAAAAATAATTTCTTTACTTTTATAATAATGTCTCAAAGACTTTGAGTCAAAGTTTAACAAATCAACGGGATTCTATATTCATGCACAGCTTTTCTAATTATATTATGATATTGCGACTGTCGTTTCTACTATTTTGTCCACTACTGTTTATACATACATATATATTTATGTATTTATGGCTAATCTTTTGTATTTATGTTTATCAGGCAATTACAGCCGGTTCAAAGTTCACTATGCTTACAATTATAATAATAACAAATTCTGTTGTCTCCCTGTTGACAGCTGTACGCAGCTCTTCTTCTTTATCTTCTGTCAAGCAGGGGGAGTTCCAGCATTCCATTTCGCTATTTGGTGCTTTGTGTACATAGAAACAACAACAATGGGAAAACAATGAAAATGTTTGTCTCTCTTTCTTCGTTTCGTCAGTTTCTGTTTTCCACGAAAATTTATGACCAAATGTCAACATTGCCACGCACAAAAGACCAAAAGACCAAAAGACGGCATTATGTTCGATGTGTGTGTTGTTGCACTGGGAGCGGCAGCAATTGAATTGCTGCATGCCCCATGCCACATGCCCCATGCCACATGCCGTATCCACATCGTTGATCGGTGAAATTAGTTTGTTAGCCATGTCAAGTTTTCTTTCTTTCAGAGCCAGGTGAACATTTGACCCCCCCCCCATGCAACGGTGGGGAGGGGGAAAGAAACCGGTTGTCAAAATGCTGGACATGACATAAATTTGTATCTGCAACTGGCAACCGGCAACTTGCAACTTGAAGAGTCTTGTAATGCCAACGCTCATCATTCGTCTAGAATTTATGCTTCCTGGCGCTGACATCATGTGCACATCAATCAGACGACCTCGGGCCATTCTCGATTCCCCATTCTCGACTCTCCACTCGCCATTCGCCATTTGGTAACTTGATTTTCATTATTATGATTTCAGTTCTTCTTCTTTTTTAGCCTCGAACAACAAAAAGCAAACAACAGCGCCCAGGTAAACATCAGGTGGAACATTCTAATGAGCCAGCACGCAACTTGCAACTGTTTCATTCAAATTTCAACAGGGCCCCCTACCCCTGCCCATTCCCCTCTTCCTTTCCCTTTCCCTTATCCATCCGTCCGTCCGTCTTTTGGCCACTGACAGACAACCTTGATGGACAACTGAACACACATTTGTGGCACATCCACACACACTCTGCCACAACAACACGGTGGACACCTTGGACAGCTTGACAGGCACCTCCGAAAGGGGAGAGGGGCAGGTGGAGGGGGGCAATTACAATCATTCAACTAATTTTGTGGCATAAACTGGGCAAGTCAAAGATACATTGGAATTAAAAGATACGCATGTACCAGATATTTTTGAATCTCTATCTATATTTGTATCTAAATCAGAGTTTCGTGGTCCTCGATATAAAAAGTAATTAATGAATAAGTAATGAGAATTAACATTGATGTTAAAATATTTAGAGAAGTTCAACTTTACATATTTAAAAAATTAAAAATTCAAAAATAATGCCATAATTCCTTAAATATCAAAACAAAACTCTTCAATACAATATTATAAACATAGTATAATTAAAAATCACTTTATTATAATCTTTTTTTTTTCAATGCTAGCGAAAAAATTGGAAATCCAGTTTAAAATCAAACACTTATGGTCGACAAAAAATTAATAGAGTTTTCGATAAATCTCCAAAATTTTCCGATATATCGAGCTTTCCTCTAAAATATATAAAAGAAAACATATAGTAAATATAAATACAAAATACGGGCACAAATTTTGACTTAATCGAAAATAAAATTCAAGCTTTCATAACTTGGCCAAAAGTGATCTGATTTCCAAGCAAAAATTCAATTTTATCATAGTTTGGCATCTAAATTCATTCTTTTTTACAACTTCTTTTAATTTATTTTTTTTTTTTACCAAAATGCGATTTTTATCATAATTTTTAATTTTAAGTTTTAGATTGTAATTAGCTTCTTACATATAGTACATATGTCATAAGAGGTATAAGCCATCACTTTAAAAGACAGTTCTTTTCTTTATTTTTTTGTTAAAAAACATTTATTGACATGATTCATATTGATGAAAAGTACAATTTTTACTTGAAAAGTTGCTAGGTTGACCAACTTAAAACTTTATTAGCTTTGATAAAACTAAACAATCTTTCAATGGGAATGTCATTTTTACAATGTTTTGGCCTTTAAAATTTAAGCTGCATTCAAATTTTTATAAGTTCGCTAACATTATTTTCCAACAATATACAGTCGAACTTCCCTAACTCGAACTTCCCTAACTCGAAGTTTCTCTAACTCGAACAAAATCGAGTGGCAATAGCGTTTACTAGGCAAATTCCATACAATTCTACTTCCCTAACTCGAACTTCCCTAACTCGAATTTCTCCCTAACTCGAACAAAAATATTGGCCCGTACTTCTGTAAGTCGAATTTTTCGGGAAAATCTCCAATAAAGTTTGAATTTTTTTTCTTTTCTGCTTTATGCTTTTGTTAACGGATCGTTTGGATATGTAATATTGATGTACATTAACATATGGTGATGTAATATGTTAAAATATTGCATCAACAATTTTTTAGGCTTGTGAAATTGCTATAGGAAAGATGCTCGAAATGTACTTCTTTGTCAGCGCACCAGCTCAATAATATTTATCATGACACCAGCACGTGTATTCAAATTTTTATCTCTTTAAGAAATTTTTAAACTTATTTGTTAAGAAATTGAAAAGTGGACCAGTTTCCATTATATTAAAAAATGGAAAATTAATTATGTCATTTGAATCGGGAACGTCTTCTGGATACAGTAAAAGAACGATGAAACCTATTTTTGAGAATATCGACAGGTCTTGAACAAACTGAAATTTTTTTTTTTGAAAATAACAAGAAAAGTTTGCAATTTGAAATGTATTTATGAATGAATGAAATTGTAGTTTCATTTAAAGAAGTAAAAAAAAATTCCCTAACTCGAAGTCTCCCTAACTCGAACTTTTTTCGTGGATAATGGTGATTCGAGTTAGGGAAGTTCGACTGTAGTTTTGAATCCAGTAATTATTTATTATTTTGCCAAATTTATACTCGATGTCAAAAAGTTGTAAAAATCGGATTCGCTACAAATTGTATGCCAAAAGATTACGAAAGTAAAAGAAATTAAAACTTATTAGGAATGAGCAGGGCAATTGGCCAAATTGAGCTGGCTAGGCTCAATGAGCTCTTTGTTGGTAATGGCGATAATGGAAAGTTGGTAAATATCCGATTGGTAACCGTCAGAACAATCAGCAACAAAGAGGAAAAAAATAAAAGCGAATTGAATGGAAATGTAATGACATATCCAACAACACATGCATACATATATACACACACATACACATACATACATCCATATTCACATATACATACACACATATATTTACACTTATGTATTTTGAAAATCCGGTTTCAAAGTGAATCGAATTAAAATCACACACACACAAACACATACGCACATAACATGTATATAAAATGCGAGAAAATAAAAGCAGCGCAGCAACAACAACGTTGCAAGATAAAAATAAAAATAACAACAACAAACTTACAGTTTAAACGAAAGAAATCAAAAAATCCGGTTTAAATTTCATAAAAATTCAATAATATTACATATTTTGCTGGCACCTCGCAAAAGCCGGAGCCAAGTTACAGCTACAGGACAGCGTTATAGGACTTTAATTATGTGAAAAACTTTGCTAACCACCCACTGAATGCTCCCACTTGGCTCATTCCAATCAGACGAATTGAGGCCGCTGTTAGCTAACAGTAGTTCCCGTTCTAATTGCCAATGCTCGCTCTTACAATGTTAAGCTATGCTCTCTCACGCACACACACACACACGCATACATGTCATGATAAAAACTCTCTTTGCAATGAGCAGCGTTAGAGCGAGTTAGCAGACTGTTGATTTGCTCTCTCAACTGGTTGACCTATTTTCCAGTTTAGTAATATGTCAATGTGTGCATCGTTTGTATGTGTTTGTGAATGTGTGTGTATGTGCTGCTTGCTGTTGCTGTCTTGCTCTATCTAACGCTTTGTTTTGGTTTTGCTTTTTGCGTTTCTTTTCGTTTCGTTTCGTTTGGGTTTTGTAACTCAAAGATTGCATTCAAAGGCAATGGAGCACCGGCTGTCGCTGTCGCTGCGCTGCTTTCGTTGCTTGCTTTATATATTTTTTTCGTAACTGCGTATTTGTTGTAATGCCAGCAACGCTCTGTTGAATACAGTTTGTTGTTGCTATGTCTGCCTATTTTGCGCTTTGGAATTTTCACTCGAGAAATGATTAATCGAATTTGTCAGATAACGCATCTTTGCAGTTGGGCGCCGACGCATTTTTCGCTACAGGTTGTCTATCCAATGCGCATCTACTATCTCATAATCCGCTCAAGATTAAAAAATAAGGCAAAATAAAAATGTTAAGCTCTTATTTTTTTATGTAAATATTAAAGCTTTATCAGATCAAATGTATCTCTATCGGTATGTGTGTTTGTTTATGTATTTAACCTCCGCCTATGATCCCCAGAAACTACGCAACGCCCTTTGGGCGTCTATCGCAATTGGCGTTTTCAACAAAATGCTTGTGGCATGAAATCCACCCCAAAATACATATCAACATAACAAAAACAACAACACAAATCTATGCGCCCATACATACAACATACTTGTATGTGTGTACAAAAGTATTTACAGTATGTCGAGTAATTGTTTTGACAAAGGAAATAATTCACATATGGGAATTTCCAGATAAGGTCAGTGGGGATCAATAAATAAACAAAAAAA
>JBAMBJ010004124.1:0-19645 GCA_037043495.1 Drosophila recens
TCAGTCTCAACAGCCTTGTGTTTTAAGCAATGTTTAATATTTTATTGTTGACACTTGAAACACTTAGCTTGTATTTAATTTAAAATTTCACAAGCTTAAGCTTATTGGATTAACACTCAAAAAATATGTTTTTAAAATAAAATTAAAATTTTTAAATTGCCAAAATTGGTCAATAATATTTATTAAAAATCTTTTTAGTATACGAAAATTATATCAAATTTATAGGAAAAAAAATCTTGTTTTCATTCTAATTTTCTAAAATATCGGGCGAATTCCAAAATTTTAGGTTTATTTTATGGTGAGATTTTTTCGAGTGTAAGTATGAGTACGAGTATATATTCACTTGTTTGCGAGTGAGTACTCGTATTCATAATGAGCTGTTCCAAAGCAACATCAAAGTCAAAAGAAAAACGCCAATGAGGCACAAAGATCTCGTTCATCTGCCTGACAGACAGATGATCACTCTTAATGATGCTGCAAGCAAACAGCAAAGATTAACAACAACAACAACAATGATGACAATAATGAGAAGAAGCAGAGAAACAACTCTCATTATATTTTTCAAGCATTTTTTTATTTTGGTTATTACAAGTTTTGGGCTGCACTTCACTCGATTTGGCAGATGCGTCAGCACTTGACCCGACTTGGACTCGACATGGACTCGACTTGGACTCTCGTAGTTGTCTCGCAGTTCGACCCGAACTCCATCTCCATCTTCGACTCTGTGTCCCATGCTTGTTAACCGCCAAATTGAGTTGACGTTGACGTAATGCCGCGCCACTCGACTAGGTCTCACTTTTTTCTCATTTATATTTTTATCTTTTTTTTTTTTTTTTTTGATGAAGTGCAGTATCTGAGGCCTCTGTTATCGGTCAATTAGCTGCACATATCACAACAGCAACAACAACTGAAGCAACAACATCAATGAGCAACAGTGACGGAATGGAAAGCCCAAACTTAACATGACATCCAACTTGGACTGACTACGGGGTCATCTGGAGTCTTTAATTGGCATCGCTTGCGTTTGCCATGACAACAACAACAACGACAGCAACGACAACAAAAAAGATTTTTTTTGGAATCACTCAAGAGTTCATAAGAGTAAATTCTCAGCGCATCTGCGAAATCCCCAATGTATTTTTTTACAGCTTCCTTTAAAGGAGAGTTTACAGATTTTATATTTAAATTAAATTGTCATTCTTTTTTTTTGGTAAGTCATTATTTAGATTTGTTGTTTAAATTATTTTAAGTTTTAACATTTAAAAATTAAATTCAAATTTTCTTTTTTTTTTCATATAAGTTAATTTTTAATTGTTAATTTACATTATTTTAAATCAGGGAACATTATAAGTTCTAAAATTAAAATTGCAAATTAACAATTATTTTCAAATTTATATTTTGAAGTTACGAAATAACAATTATTTTTAATTTTTATTTAAAAAGTTAAAAAATAATCATTAAAATTAAATTTCTTATTTTTGATGTTTTCAATAAAAATAAAATATAAGAGGTTTTTTTAATTTTTATTTTATAAGTAACAAATAAGAGTTATTCCGTAAGTTCTTTTTTAAAAATCAAAATCCTCTACATTGACTTTTTTAGTTTAAAATAGCATTCATAACTCTTATTTCCAGCCCCTGTTTTAAATGTTTGACAATTTTTTGTCTATACTGACGTAAAGTACAAAAAAAATATACATATTTCTATACAATAATTTTCAGTTCTTTCCAGCCTTCATCATTTTAATTTCCGATCATAAATTTTCTCTCAATGCTCTTGTAAATTGTTTATATTAAACAAAGTTCTCTTTTTTAATCCGTATTAGATTAATCCACCAATAAATTGCACTTTCAACTGGTCAACAATTTTTGGCAAATCTGAATAAATATTTGGATTATTAAGATTATTCTAATTAATATTTAATTGAATGCAAGAGCCAAAGATCATTTGATTATTTATCTGTGTGTCACATTTGTGTTTGTTAGCAGTTGTTTTTCAGTTGTGCTTTGCTTTTGTCCAGTCATTGTCGCAGTTTTGGCCACAAGGAGACAAGAGACAAGGGGGCAGGGAGCAGGGGAAGGGGGGAAGGGGCTGCCCCACTCAACCGCACTCGATGGTGGTTGGCACGCAGTTCGCAGTGGTCGGTCAGTGGTTAAGTGGTGCAACAGACAGACGGACAGACAGAAAAACGGTAGCCTTCTTTTGGACAGCGAGTAACAACAATGGAATTGTTGTCGAAAAAGCGAAAGAAATGGTGAAAATAGGAAAAGGCCAAAAGTGGACTGACAAAATGTATATATACATATATATAGGTGCATATATCGGTGGAGTATCTATGTGCATATATACATATATGATTTATATGATAAATGGCATCAGGCGATTGTGCAGCTTTTTCGTGTTTTGCGGCACAATGTAAATTTCAATGGACCATTTTGGCGTGCTGCTTTGGCCTTTAAGTAGTCCTTCTATTTCTCTTTCTGGCCAAGACTCTAGCCAAAAGTCAAATCTAACTACGAACTGGACACACTTAGTTTTGTCTGCAGCTGCCCGCAGTGTTGATTCGTATACAAGTATTTATGAAAGGGTCTCATAATTTACCACAAATATGGTCATAACTTTTTTTGGCTTTTACTTTTCGGCTCGTAAACTTTTGGCCACGCTAATGAAGCGAAACTGAAAATAGAAGCCCAACAACCCTTCCAGCTGGCTGCTAATTTAAATGATCGTCCCCCAATGGCCACTTGTTGCTCGTCTTGGGGCCATCATTGTTGTGGCAAGTTGAATGTTGTCCGCTGTCCGCTGTCTGTTGTCTATTGCAAGTGGCCATTGTTGCCACCACTTGCCGGCATCGTTTGCCAGCAATCAGCTGCAAACGTGTCATTCCAACTCGGCCAGTCTGTGGCAGTCTATAATCAACATCAACATTACCAACCATTCAGTCGGTGCACAGTGGTCTGGATATGCTAATTATTTGGCACAAAATCGAAAAGTGAGTTACAGAATTGACACTTGATGTTTTTAATAAATATAGAACGAATTTAAGCCATTAAACGAATTTTTATTGTTTGACCACGCCTAATTTTTCCGTCCATTTGAATTTTGCCTTGAAAAACTATTTTAATTTTTATTTTCTTCATTGTTATACTTAAAATATGCTCATGAAGAACATATACAGCTAGTTAAGTAAATGCTTAAGAAAATAAAATATTCACTCATATTATTTTACTTGACTAAATCGTTTATTTGTGCTTTAAGTATTCTAATTTTATTGTAACTGGTTTCTAAATGGCTCTTAAGACAAATTTACAAAAAAAATTAATAGAATGGATTAATAAACAAATTTGTAATTTAAACCAATAACTAACTTTAGCTGAAATGGAAATGTATATTTTTTATGTTTTATATTTCTTCAATTACGAATTTAAATGGCTTTATAAATATAAAAATAGAATATATACTAATTTTATAATTTAATTGTTCACTTTACATTTCATCTTTGAATTTCATTTAAATACTACACATTTAATTTTTTTCTCTGTCAACTGTTTTAATTGTAATTTGTAATTTGTGTATTTTCTTAAACAAATAACTATACTAACTGTAGCTTAAATGGAAATATATTTTCAAATGTATTTTTATTTATGTTTTATATCTCTTCAATTTCGAGTTAAAATGGCTTTATTAATATAATATATACCAATTTTATAATTTTATTGTTCATTTCACATTCACTCTTTTAATTCCATTAAAATTCTTTTAATTAAAATTTTTTTTTCTGTCAACTGTTTTAAATCAACGTTATATAAATAATAAATATGTATAGTATGTATATGGTATATTAAAATTTGTCAAGAATTTGGTCACTCGGACCAGTGTGCAGTTGGACAGTGGGGCAGCCACTCAGTCGCCTGCAATGTGGAGCAATGTGAGCAATAGTGTCCGGCTGCATCCTGGGATGGCGTGGCTCGTTGCACGTTGCATGTGGCATGGTGGAGTTGGTGGACTTGGATAGACTTGCCGCCAGGCGCAGCGTTCAGCCACGCTTCAATAAATGTCACTCCTCGAGCTTTGCATCTAAAAATTGATGACAATAATTTGTTGCATTTGCCCCAAGGGGGTGTGGCTGCTGCCCCAACCAGGCCGACAGTGCGCCAATCTGTGGTACCAACAAATTGTCTTGGCAGACAGACAGTTGGCTCTTAGCTCCCTCCTCCCTCCCCTTCACTTCCCCTCTTCCCCTGTCCCCCTTCGGTTGGACACGATGGTCGATGCGATGGCCGCTGCCGTTTTCGACACAATTTATACAAAGTGTCGCAGTTTTTGGCGCTTTGCATTTGTTGCTGACAGCTTTGTGCCCCACACAGTCCCTCCCCTCTCCTTCCCTTGTCATGCCACACCGCACTGTAGTAATGCTATGCAACAGCGCTGTGTGGCACGCCCCAGTGTCAGCCCCTATAGCGACCGCACTTTGCTGCCGCTGCTGCTGCAGCAACAAACTACAAAAATGAAACATAAATTTCGTCATTTTGTCGCAAGTCGTTTGTACTCGAGTATAAAGTGCGAGGGTGGGTTGATCAGTTAATATTGGTTTAAGCAAGTAATAAAATTTAAGAATTGTGTGTTCTATAAACTGGTGAATGCATAAATTTCATGAAGTACCCTCAAAAAATTTGACTACATTTTAAAAGACTCATATTTTATAGGATTGACCTATTGTTTAAAAACCATACTGATAAAATGAAGATCTCTTAATGATGTTTATATATAAAAGTAAATTTAATTTCATTTAAAAAGTTGAATTTTAAACATTTTAAATAATACGATCCCTATATCATTAGAATTTTTAAAATGATGAAATTAAACATATATATTTTGCTACAATAATTTGTGCAAATAGGATAAAAAAATAATATAGTCCAGAAGTTATGTGCCAATTAATTTGTAGAAGTGTTTTTAAGGATTCCTTCTAATGATGAGAATGCTTTTTCTAAATATCAAAATATTTAATAGACTATTCTATTAATATAAAAATAATTGCAGAGCTTTATCTTAAGCTTCATAATTTATGTAGCCAAAAATTTTATTTTGCTTAATTTCACCACAATTTTTTTTTATATAATTTAATTTTTTATTTTTTAATATAATTCAATTAATTATATTAATTTGACATTTTGCTGATTACCATTAAAATTTGAAAGCAAAGACTATTTTTATAAAATTCGTTAAAAATTTTAGTAACTTGTCTGCCCACTCTCGCATACCCTTACCACAGTCGGGTGTCGGGGGCAACCGAGTTAGGTGGGGCCTCTCGTTGATTGCAAAGCGCTTTGCGAATTGTTTTCACAATTCGATGAAAATCAACAAACAACTGTAAGCGCATTTATTTATTTATTTCTTGATGTTTTTGTTGTCACTGTCGTTGTTGTTGGTGTTGGTGTTGTTAGTTGTTCGCTATGATTTGATTTCGATTGCGCATTTTTCAATTTGATAAATTTATCGAGTTTAGCGAGTTTAGCCGCACTCTCTGCCCAGAAACAAATCACCTGCGATGCCAGCGGACGCGATAACAGAATCGAATCGAAATTCAATACAAATTATAATGGGGTCTCTTCTGGCCAAGACCAAGTCGTTGCCACTGCCACAGTCACAGCTACTGCCACTGGTTGCCATTATGGCCATCGTCTGGTAAATGGCATCAATTGCGACCTTTTGGCATTTTTACGGAAACATTTCGCTAATGAAACCGATACCTCAAGTGTCAGCCTCAGTGCAGACTGTGGTCAGCTTCTGGTGCAGCTTCTGGCCACGTTAGCAGATGCAGCATGCCACATTTACCACATTCTAAGCCAACTTATTGCGGTCATAAAAATGTTAAGCGCACAACATTTGCCACATTGGCACCTTTTGGCCAAAAGCAAATGGAGCACGCACGTGGCAGTTGCAAGCTCCCATTTCCCCAGAGATAGAGAGAGAGATCCGCAGAAATTGGATGCCACCATAAAACGTGCCACAATTCCTGTCACTGCAACACACGCAGCTGCATATTATTATTATTAAGGGGCAATCATAATTTGAAGACATCACATTCATAATAAAAAGTCTTACCAAATTTCAAATCTACTTAATTTTGAGGCAAAGGAAGGATTGGAATGTTGTCCTCTCAATTGATATGATTTTGTTTACCTTATTATTTTTATTAATATAAGTAAAATAAGTTCGCTTGCTAAAATAGAATTATTTCGTAAAATTGTAAATATTGAATTTTAGTTTTAAAACATTTTCAAATCTAAACTTTGAATTTACTCCTTATAATAGCGAAAGGAAATGTCTTCAGATTTAGACTCTGGGATGTTTACTTTTCGTTGATTTCTGAAAAGATGCAAACATTTATATAAACTTTAGAGCTTGCTAAGTTTTTAAAACCGTAAGATTAAAGAAGTTGAAAGAGAAAAGTCTGTGCATTTTATTTTGATAGTTAATTGTTTAATCTCCCAATATTTTATTTAAATTTATTTGTTATTTATTCCACTGTATTTTTAAAATTTCGGCTAATCCTCCTCAAAGAAAATATATTATTTTACTTTTATATCTAAAGATTTTTTATTTTACTTTTAACTTAATTTAATTGTTTCCTCATTCTTGAATTCTCATTTTCTTGTAATGCCTAAGCTGCTGTTAAATATGATTACAAAATTAAGAAAAAATGTATTACAAATAAATATTAACATAAACAAGTAATTACAGATAATAGATAGACAATCAAAATAAATAAATCTAAGTATAAATGTTAATAATTCAATTATAGCTGATTGATTGTCCATTTAATTGTTTCATTATGCAGCAGACACATCGCACATTAATTATAAATAATAATAATAATAATTTGTGGACAGACACTTGGAGTCACAATGGATGGGTGGATGGATAGATGGATGAACTGCTGAATGGATGCCAAAAAGCCACGTCAAGCAATCATTCAAAGCAATTGCTGGACTTGTCTTAAGAGTCGAAATCTCGTGTCCAAATTGTGGAGTGTTTGCGTGGGCGTGCAGTGTCTGAATTACAACAATCATAGGAAACAACAACAACAGCAACATAGCAGTAACAACAAGACACATACATGAACAACATGCGACGTGATGTTGGCCTGATGCCAATTTCGTGTGTGGATCTCAAGTTGGCAAGTCAAGCAGGCAATACGAATACAAACACCAACACAAAATACACTCATCTGTATACCAATGCACATAGGTAGTATGTGTGTATGTGAACGTGTTTAAACAAATACAATTTGCAATTATATGGCAAGCAAATCAAGTAGAAATCAGCATGCGATTTCCACCTGTGACCGGCGTCATAATTCGTGGCTGTGTTTTTGGTCATAAATCTAACGATTTACAATTATTTTGGTTTTCTTTTTCTTTGTGACTGAGTGAGTGAAAGAGAGGGGGAGCAGTTGGTAAGAGAGAAAGAGTTGAATGCATTTCGTGGCACAGCGGGCAGCTGCAATAACATGCACATGCAACAACAACAACAACGACAACAACAACAACAACAACAAAGACACAACTGCTTCTAATGGCCATTATAGCAATTTCGTTATCACTAAACTGAACACTGACCAACAACAAGGAAACGCCGATTGCCCAGCTGTCTTCCAGTCTCTCTCTCTCACTCCTTCACTCTCTTCCTCTCTCTCTCTCTCTCTATTTCTACTCACTGTGCGAGTTGTCATAAATTTACATAGATTTCGCAATGTAAAACTGCTAAAATTATTTATGATGACGCTAACGAGCGACGACAGGTGACGCCGAAGCTGAAGCTCAACTCGTTGTCTACGCACATCTCTTTAGCCATCTCCCTCTCTATCATCTCGCTCTCTCTCTCTCTCTTTCTCTCTCTTACACTTGCACACGCACTGATAACGCTCGGTGCGTGGCTGCAAATTGATTTTGTGGCGCCGCCCGCCCGTTGTCAGACTTGCCGCAGGCATCGCAACTCGACTCCAGTCAACTCATCTCTTACAACTTGGCCACATTATGCAAAAGACAAGTGAAAATTTACGTTAAGTGGCGACGTCAGCGCTTTGTATTAAATATACAGTATGCCAACTAATTAATTTGATCAAATAAACAAATTTGCATACAAAAATACATTTTATTGATTTATTTTGTTATTTTATTATTGTTTAAATTATTTGAAAAAAGACAACTTAAGCGATTTTTTTTTGGAATTTTTGGCTCTTAGTTTGAAAATGAGTTGGTCCAAAATAAAGAATTTTATTTCTTGTCTAGAACTTATGCTTCTTAGGGCCGTTTTTTCAATGTCTAAATAAGGTGTTTGATAACTATTAAAAATATATTTTGACGTAAAATTTTAAATTATATCTTAGATAAAATTTATATGTACATTGAAAAAACGGCCCTTATTGTTAAAATAAAAAAATAAAATAAAAACAGAAATACTGAGATCCATAAATAAATTTTATTAAAATTTAATATTATAAGCAACATACAATTTTATTGGCTAAAAATATGGAAATGGAAATCAATTCAGAAAATAAAATAGTATAATAATATAATACTGAACTCAGAATCCTCCAACTCTAAAAAATTTTGCTGGTTTCCAGTCTAATACGAAAAAATTACAATAAAATAAATAAAAAAATTCATTACCTATTTTTAAAATAAAACATAAATTTCTAATTTTATTTCTTTACTTTACACTCCAAGCAACAATATAATTCATTGGGCCAAACTATTTTTTTTTAAATAAAACACTCGTTTGTAAATTTATATTCTTTGTCAAAAAAAATTACTTGGCATACTGTATCTAGTATATAGAGGGGGATTAGCTTACAAACACGCACGCACACAGAAACACACAGTTGTTTAGCTGTAATTAAAAGTGAAACTATTTGGCCAAGGGGTTTCAACGGGTTTCCAACTCCAACTCCATCTCCATTTCCATCTGCAACTGCGACTTCGACTTTGACTGCAAATCGCTCTATGATTGATGGATGAGTTTGAGTTTGTCATGCAAATTTCAACAGGCCGCAGAGCCACAGATTTGTGTGCGTTGCATGTGGCATGCTGCATGTGGCACGTTGCTCGCTTTGATGATGTTGTCTTGAGGTATCCAAAGACACAACAGCCTAACGAGCGTGGCGCGTGGTCGTCAATGTCTCTGGCTTTTGCCATTTATTTTTTTATTTTCTATTTTTTATTTTTTCTATTTTCTATTGCCATATTCTGATACCATAAATATAAAGCTGTTTTTATTAAAAATTGCTGCAGACAGACAGACAGACAGACAGACCTGGGCAAAGACGCAATCGGGGGCTGCATTGGCATGTGTGTGGCATAAATATAAATTGCAGCCCGCTGGAATTTTAATGACAGCCTTTGGAAATTAATCTAACGCGGCTGGCCTGGCACTCGAGTACTTGACAACGTCTCTCCTTCTTCCTCTCTATCACCCGCCCCTTCTCCGTTCTCCTTTTCTCTCTTCCATTTCCTTCTTCGCTCTCCCTCACCTTGTCGGCTGTGGCTCACATCGATCTGTTCATAACATCGTTGTCAAACTAGTTTCAAAAGTGTCGCAGCTGTAGTTAATGTTGTTGTTGATAGCCCAGTAGTCAAAGAGTAAACAGGCTTATGGGTTTGTGATTATGTCTGTATATCCATGAGAAATCATAGATCTGAGACTTGAGATGAAAAAATAATAAATATAAATATTAATAAAAGTAGCTAAAAATAATAATAATGCATAACAAATGTTTCTCTACATTTTTTGATATTTATTTTTGTATTTTTAAGCTTTATTTTATTGCTTAAATTTCAAATTAATTTTTGTGTCGACTGCTTTTAGCCTGATAAATAAAATAAAATAAAAAATGTAGAGCTTTTTCCTTGGTATGAATATCAAATATACTTCCCGTCATATCCAAAAAAAAAATATAAATAAAATAAAAATGGATGATTTATTCTAAGACTGGGCATCTAACAGGCGAGCAACTCAAGTGTAGCCACCTTAATTGTTAATGTTGTTGATTGTTAAGTGATTTGGGCCTGCTATCGAGCCCAGCACTTGGAATATCGATCACAGACGCTTAGCGGGAAAACTGATGCTTATCTTAAAGAGAGCGCGCCATAAAAATAAAGATGCCACCGGCAGCAGCAGCATTGACAACTACAGCTGTGGCGGCTTTCACTTGCCACTTGCTGCTTGCCACATGCGAGAGTTGCCACTGCATTTGCATGAAAATGCCGCGCCAATTTTGTGCAATTAATCGCATAGCCAAGTCCAAAACTGAGACCGCCCCCGCCCAACGCAGACGAGCTGCAAGTTGCGAGTTGCGAGTCATTTGCATACGAGTATCGACTTAATTAAAACAGTGGGTGGTGCAGGCAATTGCGCCGACTCTGCTGGTGCTGTGGTGCTGTGGTGCAGTGGGTTACGCGCTGCATTCGCCTTCGCTTTCTTTGCCAATTTCTCTGGGGCAATTGAAATTGATGTGGAAAATTTCATGGCACATCTGCCGACGACAATCGACATCCACTTTTAGTTGCCTCATAATTTTTAGTTGCGGAAATTTATGGTAACAATATTACCAATATCAAAATAAAAGAGAGAGCTGAGATTCCCTATAAGAATTGAAGTAATACAAAGAATATCAGAATTGGGATGAAATAAAAAAGAAACAGAAAACTCACATTGGAAAATATAAATAAATATAAAGAAATGAAAGTTATATAAATAAAATCTATTGTTATTGCAAATTATAAATAAGTAGTTCACGAAAAAAATGTATTAAAATTGCGCAACCTTTTATCATACAATTTTTTTTAAATTTAACTATTTTTACGAAAAATCTTTTTTTAATATTTTTAATATTTTGGAAAAAATATTTATATTTTATTTTCATATATTTTAATATTCACATAAAAAGAACTTTCTAATCATGTGATTTTTTGCCGAGCAATTTTTTTACGAATAAAAAAAAATTATTTTGAGCATTACTGTTGAAAATACAAGCTTTTGTTTTAAATGGAAAATTTAATCAGAGTCAAAATATTACATTTACTTGTTTCGAATACTAACAAACTTTTTTTCCGTTTTATTTATTCTTTTAATTTTCTTGGAGTTTGGTATAATTTTTCTTGTTCTTGTATAACAAAAAAAATTATTCAGGCTGTACATGAGGTACTCAAAAAGAGCAACTCTTTTTTGTTCGATAGTTGTAGGGTAATCTGACAGTGAGTGATGAAGTGATCGCCCAGCTAATAGATTGGCCATCCATAATGCGACAATTGACAATTGAAGTCTTCGATTCGGTTTCTTTAATGCCGCAAAAGCGCACAAAAAGTTGTCAATTGATTTTATGCACTATTTCAATTGACCTCAAGTTGTTGTCTTGGCCATTATTGCTGCCAGTGCTGCGATTGCTTCGAGCAACGGTAGCAACAACAACGGCAACAGCAACAGCAACAGCAACAACAGTTGCTATCAAAGTCGCAGCCGGTGCAAAAATGAAACGAATTAACAACTTGATGTAACTGTGATTTTGTTTTTTTTTTCGCTTATTGGCCAAAGTCACAATTGTTGTTGTAGCTGTTGTTGCTGTTGTTGTTGCCGCACACGCCCTCAACAAAACGAATTCAAAAGAAATGCTTATCGTGCTTCACAGAAACCCAGCAACAGCAACAACACAAACATGAAATTGAAAATGCCAAACGCTAAAAGACAACTAGACGATCAGTTGCTAATCCGCCCCCTATGCAATTCCCCCTGCTGCCCTCCAATAAAAACTGTAACGAAACCCGATTGAACCCGCCATGGGTGGCTCCAGTTGCCAGTTGCCCAGAGCAACAACAACAACAACAACAAGGCAACGGCAACGGCAACACTGGACCTGGAACATGGACAATAACATGTACGAAAAATTTCATTGCTGGTGTGCTTTTTTTGCTTCTATGCTCTAGGCCACGATTCGACTGGCCAAAAAGGCAGCCCAACAGCAACAACCGCTCAAATCTCAGCCAAAATATCGCTGGCGGGCGTTTTGACCATGGCTTATGCAGCTGCTGCGGGCCAAGACCAAACCCAAGTCCAAGACACATCCTCTAACAGCAACAGCAACAACGACAACAACGACAGCAACGACAAAAAGCCCGAAAAAATAATTAATATGCCTCAAAAAAAAAAAAAAAGAAACCAGGCTGCCTTTATGACAGGCGACAAGGGCAGGGTTCGAGGCAACAACAACAACTGAGATCTTGGGGATGCAGCTGCACTTGGACGCTGGTCGCCGGCAGCAACAGCAGCAGCAGCAACCAAAGCAACAACAACGGCAGCAACAGTTTAACTAACGGCTTCTGTGCTTGTTGTGCTGCCGTTTCCGCATCTCGGTGTCGCCTCAGAATGTGCACGATTTTACTTCAGATTCAATTTCAAGTGCAGCAGCAGCAGCAGCAACTGTGGCAGCAGCAACTGTGGCAAGCGCCGCTATTAAGTCGACGACAACAACAAGCAATAACCCTAACCGACAGAGCCGCCAGCGCCGTTCGCCTGTCTCTCTCTCTCTGTCTCTGTCTCTGTCTTTGTCTCTGTCTGTGTTGCCACCGTCTGCCGCTTCTTGCCAAGATTTCTATCTTTGATCTCTTACTCCACATGCAGCAGCAGCAGCAGCAGCAACAGCAACTGCAGCAGCAACTGCAACAGCAACTGTTGCTGTCTGCTTGTTAAATTGCTCATTTAAACCATAACGAAACGAGACGCTGGCTTTGGTTTTCTTGGGCATGGCCCAAACCAGGCGCAGCATGTGCCGCCGGCTGCACTTCCCAGAACTTCTAGTCCTCCCCTCTATCTCCATCTCTATCTCTGTCTGTCCCTCTTTCTTGACCTCTCCTCAATGCTTGGCTAGCTGCAATTTGCCCATTGGCAATCAGGCCGTTAGCACTTTTAATTAGCATACGGCGGAAATTAGTTTGCCAACTTTATGTGACATCCAGCGGTGGCAGTTGCACCACTCGGCACCACTCCGCACCACTCGGCAGCACACTGCAGAAACCACTTGCTCCTCAATAGACTTGTTCCTGCCTTCGACTCCCATCAAATGCCCAAGATCTGCGTCATCTGCGTCAAACATAAATTATGATCTATGGAATTTATATCGTAGACACAACATTAACGAGCATTGTCTGTCTATCTGTCTGCCTGTCTGTCTGTCTATTTGTCTGATTGGAGCGCAATTACAATTCATATTTTTATGGCATTTTACTGTTTTTGCTATCTCTGTGTTTTAAAGTTAAAGATGGGAGGAATCAGCACTTAAAAAACTCCAGGTATTTTATTATTATATTTTATTATTATTTATACATATTATATTGAAAGAGTTTAACTAATTTAGAGAGCGGAATCTTATCTAAAAATTTAAAACTGAAATTAAAAATGTTTATTATTTTAATTAATATAAAATAAAATGTTATTAATAGAAAATGCTTAAGAATTAGTATCCTATCAGTATATTCTAAATGTTACAAAACTCCCATTAAATAAAAACTATTTTTTTGTTATTTCTTACAAATATTCTAGGAATGCCTTTTAAAATTTGACAACTAAATTACAAGCATACCATTGATGGAACTGATCTAGAAAAGTTAACTATAACTGTTTGATTTTCTAATATTTTTTCAATTTATGCTTTGAAATTTTAATAATTTTAAACTTAATATTTAAATATCAAATGGCATGTCAAATATTTTGTATTATAGTATTATTTATATTTATATTATCATTTTAAATTATTTTTATTATTTTATTATTTGATTAAGCTGCTTAAATTTTTTAAATTCTAGTGAGTCGAAAGATACATATAAAATGTGCTAGCAACATCGATTAACATGGCTTACTTTTTAAAAATCGATTGGCCTACAGAAGTCGATGTACAACAGTGTGTCCCAGAGATAATCTGGCATTCAAATTCAGATACGAACACAAGTTGCACAGCTGAAAGAAAAACTTTGTGGCTGATCGCACGCCAAATTGATGTCACAAAACCAAATCATAAATCAGGCAAATTATAGTTATTATTGCATAGCACATGAATAAACATATAAGAGAAATATACTTTTATATACAGAGAGAGAGAGAAAGAGAGAGAAAATAAAAGGAAAGAGGGAGAAAGAGAGAGAGATATCGATAGACAAGAGCTGGTAGAACAAGCGCCGCCGCTAAATCTGGCTAGGAAAAAGGCCATAAATCATAATGCGATACTCGTCGTATTATGGCCAGAGGCTGCAACAAGGGATGGGTCAGGGGAAGGGGAAGGGGCAGGGCATCGGCATCGTCCATGCTTGACTGGACAATCATAATAATCACAGTCACAATGGCTGGCCGGTTGCTGCAACAACAATAACAACAACATCAACAACAACAGCCACTGACAACAGGCAACAAAAGCTACTTACTATGTCTATGTCAAGCCGATATGCGACTGATAAAAACCTGTGCAGAAAACAATCAGAGATCGCGTATACTCTAACAAACTAGGGTAGCATGTAGAGCATGCAACAGTTGAACAATAAAGTAAATTAAAATAAAGCACGCCTTAGCTAAATTAAATAAATCAAACCGAAAGCAAAATGAATCTACCGAAATTCTATCAATTTATGAGAATAAACATTAACATATAATAGTAAAAATAAATTCATATACTTAAAAATATTTGAAAAAGAAAGTGGTAAGCAAT
This sequence comes from Drosophila recens, assembly GCA_037043495.1. Classification (NCBI taxonomy): domain Eukaryota; kingdom Metazoa; phylum Arthropoda; class Insecta; order Diptera; family Drosophilidae; genus Drosophila; species Drosophila recens. Next base: position 14,756 of record JBAMBJ010004124.1, read on the forward strand.
TATAATACTTTTGTTATTTACTGCTTTCAGTTTACCAGATTTTACTGCATAAAGAATGTATTTAAAATAATTTAATAATAATATCTCTTTTTTGTTTTGCTTATCCAAATTTTTTAAACGCTTATTAACAAACAATAAATTAATTAATATGAACGAAAAAGCTGTCGAATTTATTTTTCTTACATTATTTAATTTAATGGTATAATATTAATATTTCTCTTTGGTATAATTTTTAATTAAGCTGAAAACCAAAAGAATTCAATCAAAATATATTTTAAATAAATAAATATGAACACTACTGCAATTAAAATTTTTTTAAAATTCAATGACAAATAAAATAATTTTCAGCCGCTGAAGATTCCATTGAATAATTTTAATATTTCTTTTTTAGTAAAAAAAATTGTATACTACCTATGTTCAGATTTGTAATGGTGACAAACACAATTATTTATAGGAAGAAATAAAATTGAAAAAGTAAAATACAAAATATATTTTTTATAGGGTATACAATTGTCGTTCAGCTTATAGTTTAAATGTTTTTGTCTTGTTATTCATTGTTTTTGTTGTGTGTCTCTCTCTCTATATTTCTCTGGCAAGGCAGCAGGAGAATTGACAATTGCGCACCTGCTTCATTTTCTTCTGCTCTTAGAAAGCGGCAACTGCAATAGCAATAGAAACAACAACAACAACAACAATGCCACTGCCACTGTCACAGTTGGTGCCCCAAACCGTCGCCTGTTTAATGGCACTTAACGGTCAACATGCTCACTGTGTAGCAGTAAACTTTGGCTTATAGCAAAAAAAAAAAAAAAAAACTTTCCAAAAGAAAAAAAGAATCAAACTGCAAGCCACGTTGTCAAATGGTCGGCAACGACTGGGCCGAATCGATGCCTAAACTCGTACTTAAGCCTTAAAATCTAAGGCACACATTTACATAATAGAAAATAAATAAAAAGCCAAAAATATTTGTTGAATACATAACGTACTCGCATTTATATTCATGCGAATACTTATGAGTATTTCATATAATCTAATTGTATGCTAATCGAGTGAGCCCTAAATAAATCTCTGTGTGCTGTGCCACAAATGAATTATGAGTCGAATTTAAGGCTTGCCCCTTTTATTTATTTTGTGGCAGGCAGCTGTTGCAGGCGGCATCTTTTGTATATTTGGCTCATTCAAACTATGCCTGTCTATGGGCCAATTAAGCAAGCCAAACAAAACTAAAATCAAGAATAGATCAGTAAGAACTCGTCCAGCTGATGATGAAGTTGTTTTGATAACGAAAATTAAAGCCCTGCTTTCCTAACAAAAAAAACGTGCCCGATTTATCGAAATCGGTGCAGAATGCCCTAGAAGAAGAGGGCGAGAGGGTAGGTTAACTTTGCATGGCCTGTTTGGCCAAGATAAACATCATAAATGCATTGAAATGTCATTGCCAACTGTTGCTATCGGTTGCCTGCTTCTGACTTTTGCTTTGCAACTGCCCAAAAACGATGCCAATGATGGCGATAATAATAACGATTGCTGGGCTTGGTTTTTGGGTTGGACTTATGCCTTGCCTTGCCTTGGACTTGGCCAAGTGGCAGTAACTGTGTTGTGGCAGTAACAACGATTGCAACAGCGACAGGAGCAACAAGTGCCGTTAGTCTGGATGCAATTACGAGTCAACCTGCAATTGCCGAAGCTTAATTAGAGAAACACATAAGAGACGAGACGAACACAAAACTCAATATCCCAACTTGACTGCAACTCGTATTCAGCACTCACTCAGTCACTCAGTCACCCAGTCAGTCATTCAATCAGTCAGTTAGTCAGTCAGTCGAACTGATGATTATTTATCACCGTCGTGAGTCGTGCGACAATGACGAGATGAGACGAGTCGAGATGAGACGGGCCAACAATGAGGGCCAACAACTGCAAGCCACGTGCACACTGGTTTCCACATGCTCGCAATTTCAAATCCAAAATTAATTACACTTGCCGGGAGTGAGTGACTAACAGATACCCTAATTTAATGAGAGAGAGAGCATTCTATAATAATTTTCTATTTTATTGATCTCTTTACGTTTTTCTGGAATTTCTCACAATTTTAAATTCAAATCAAAAATTAAAAATTTCAAATTAGAATTTTATGAATAGATTTAATTATTTATTTTCTCTGCTTCAAATTTTATTTATTTATTTATTTAAAGCAAACATTGCTGCCTCTAGTTAATTAAATATAATTAAAATACAATATACAATAGATAATACAATAAAATAATAATTTAAAACGAAGCGAAATCCTAAATGAATTTACAAGTTTAGTCTAATAAAGTCTTAAATGTTGTACTATTTGAGCATATTATTCTTAGCTTTCTTAAGCTACAAACTTACTTTTGGTTTTTTTTCCATTATGGTAAAATTTTAAAATAAAATTGGATTTTTCATTTCCGAAAAAAATAATTTTATTCAATTCTTAATTTTTGTATTATTTTAATTTTAAATCAATGGCAAGTAATGATAAAAGTTAAGTTAAGCTTTAATGAGAAGCACGATTCGACCCAATAATCAAACAATAATTTCATAATCAGACAGTTGTTGAATTATGAGTTTTGCTAGAGTTGAAACCACTGTTCATCATTAGCAACATTTTGTCTGGCAAAAAGATGTTGGCAAGTTGTTGTCTGTCTGTCAGCTGCCTTCCTGCCTGATTGATTCAGTGCATTATCTGTATTTCAAAAGTTATAGATTAAAGATCAATTCACTGCCAGAACAACAAATGCGCGACCGACATTCTGTGAGAATGAGAATTGAAAAGAATTGTGAATACTTCCGAAAACCATAAGTAGTTGCACATTTTATAGTTTGTTTAGTCATAGCTTCTGCCAAGCGTCAAATTGTTAATTATTTGCCAGATTTTCCGTGGAATTCCATATGCATAATGTAAACCAATAAAAAAGTAAAGTAGTTAAAGTTTTCAATTTGCGCACAACTTACTATAAGTTAGGCTGAACTCAAAATCAGTTACCGATTAACCTTGCAGCCATGAAGATCGCTTTGCTCTCTGTTTTCCTAAATCTCTGTATGGGTTTAAGTTCCAAAGAGTTTGAGAGGAAGCCGTTTGTGAAGGATCGTGAGTTGGAAGAATCAGAACTATATTTTAATCTCAACTGATAAATAATTGCTAATACTTTGTAGTTAAGTGTTTGTACTTGGTGGATGCGGGTCCATGTCATGGCAAACAGCGAGCTTTTGGCTTTAATCCCTTCACCAATATCTGCAGTCCGTTCACATATGGAGGCTGCGGCGGGAATCCGAATCGATTCGATGATTTGATCAAATGTGCCAACGAATGTATGATAAGGGACAAGGACGAAAGGGAAGGAACAAAGTTCAATGGGGAAGATGACTTTAAGGACTATGAGGAAGAGCCAGAGCAGGACGGAGGAGGCGAAAACCATCCTACTGCCGAGCCCGAGGATAAAGAAACCGAAGACGTTGAAGACGACAAAGAAGATGCTCAAGGGACAGAGGGTAAAGAGACAAGTGAAGAGGAAGATCTTGAAGAAAGCGAAGAGGGTGATGAAGAGGAGGCTCAAGAGGAAGAAAAAGAAGCTCAAGGGGAAGAAGAAGAAGCTCCAGGGGAGAGGAGAAGAAGCTCGAGGACGAAGCAGAAACAAGGAAGAAGTGGGGAGGCAGCAACTCTAAGGACGAGGAAAACAAGGCAGAAGAAGAAACTCAAAAGAAAGCTGATAAAAATAAAAGTGACGAGGAGAAAGTTGAAGAAAAGGAGACTTCAAAAGAAAGTGAAGAATCAATTAAAGATCAAGAAGTTGAAGATCCAGAAGACACAGATGAAGAAAATAACGAGGATAATGAAAAAGTAGATTATCCAGATTATGAAGAAAATAACGCTGATGATAGAAAGAGAAGAATCAAGATACAGAACGTCGCAGAATACATAAAAAGGAGAGGAAAGCATTTTAAAAAATTACTGCAAAAATCAATAAATGGCGAAGAATGATATGAGTAAATAAATAATTTGCGAAACTGATTGATAAGAGTAAATGAATTTGAAACAAAATAAGATTTAAAGAATAAATTAAGTAAAAAAGTAGCAGGGATAATTAGAACAGAAAGAAAAAGTCTTAAAGTCAAGTTATTAATAACAATAAATTAACAGGAAAAGATTTATTTTTTCTAATATTTGTCTTCTTTTAGTTTTTGACATACTTAAAAAAAGGTTTTTAAATTTTAATAGATCTGAACAAAAATGTTTTTTAGTAGAGTAAATATAAAGAACAATTTAAAAGAACAACAAATCCCATAAAAAAAACCTCTTTACGAGGTAAAAGTCTAGTGACGAAAACATTTTTCCATGGCCCGAGAATCGTGGATATCCAATTTTGTGACGAATAATATTGTGTTTTACACATGTTTTGTTTGTTTAATATAAATTTTTGCACTCGGCACATTGCGCTAAAATGTCATCAATTCTTCAGACCAAATAAAACTCACTGTTCTGCGCAGTGCCGAATGCAAAAAATTTTGTTTAAAATAATTGATGTGTAAAACTTAATATTATTCGTCACAAAAATTGATATCAGAAATTTTGGGGCATGAAAATGTTTTCGTCACTAGACTTTTACCTCGTAAAGAGGTTTTTTTTATAGGGATATCAGAAACTTTTGAATCAGACATCAGAAATTTTAAAATTGCAATATTTGATGTGATTTGACGTGTAGATTTTTCTTAATTTGTCAAAATGTGGGAAAAAAATACCTTATTTAACCTGTAACTGTAACTTTTTAGGTATGCCTAAGAGCTCTTCGAAATACCTTTTCAACGATATATAGATCGCATCTGTAGCTTCTATCATTTGGATGCTATAGGGGCTTAAATTTT
>JBAMBJ010004126.1:0-36340 GCA_037043495.1 Drosophila recens
TATATAAAAGAGTATTTGCGTTTTAAGCAACATAAAACAAAAGCAGCCGCCAGCGAGGTGAACGTTTGGCCTTCAAAAAGTTGAAATCGCAGAAGCAGAAGATACTCTAAGAGACGAAACTCAACTCAACCAACGAAGCAGCAGCTCACAGCAAACTGGCAAAAAATCATCCATACATACACAAGTAAATAAAGATATACTCACACATCACATTACTGTGTATTGTTTAGCAATAAAAAATAAAGTTAAATAATTACTCTTGTATACATCTGTATGTTACATCTGTGTGCATGTAAGTAAATAATGTTGTACGAAAATTAACAGAGTGCTGAGCTGGTAAATAGTGGGCAACATGTAAGCCCCCCAATTTCCCCAACCAACGAGCAACATCACTGTTGTTGCTCCAAACATTTTAGTACACACAACAGCGCGCTGTTGACTAAGCATTAACATCGACGTTGCCTTTAACATAAACTCGGTCTCCACACACGATTGTAGCCGAGTTAATAACCAAAAGATAAACACAAAGCGTGCAAGCTAAGGAAGTACATTTGTTCAAATAAATACATGTACATATATACGATCTGAGGAATTTTTATAGAAACTTATTATCGGTGTTCCTATACCCAGCGGATCTGTTCCGGTTATGACCGCCCGTCTGCTTCCCCATTAATCAGCGGTTCCAATGACTGCGACGACTTAAGAGCAATGTTAAAGCACAACGATCGCAAATAAACAAACACATTCACATATACATTCATACATACATACGTACATTGATGTGCAAACTACTCGCGCGGCGAGACGGCGAATTGAAATTTGAATTTTGTACGTTAAGAGTGCGAGCTAAAGCGAATTGGCAACGAAAACAAAGCGAGCGAAGCAAAAGAGCAACAATGGCAAGTCGCTCAAATTGAGAGAGCGACTCGCAGCAAAACTGTTCTTGGGGCCATAGCTCAACTGTGCTATGGCAGGGGGAATGCAGGTGCAGAAATACTAGGAAAAAATTGTACTTTGGAGAGCTGCCGCTGACAACGCTGCTTTGTCGACTGCGGCGAGTTCGGCGGGCAAACGAACGTTACGAATTTGAAATACACGATTTCCCATGCTGTTGAGTCGGCAATGTGCTTGTGTGCGTGTGTGTGTGTTTGTGTAACCGGCCGGCACAGCAAAAACTCGCAAATAAAAAAAACGTTGGCCGCTGTCAATTGTGTTTTGTTCTGTTTTGTTAAACAAATACACAAGCACATGTAGGTACATATAAATTCAAAAATAGTGCGTAAGTTGATTGTGTATGTACTTACCGCGTATTTACTGAAGAAACCCTCGTGTATACTGCTTGAATAATCCTCCAATTCGAACATATTGCAGCCGTTTAATTTGCAAATTTACTGTTGCATATAAGCTTTGTTTTGATCAATTTCCCTTTCCGACCGACCCTATTCCCTTTTGTTGTGTGTGTGCGTGCGTTTCTGTTGTGTGAACAAAAAACCGTTGCGCGAAAAATCAACCGTTCTTTGGTCCGCACTTTATATTTTATAATTCTATGTACACTAGCACTTTTTAAGAATATAAAAACATTTGACTACTATTCATGTATTGGCATTTGTTATTTTTTTGCATCTGCTCATTTTTCTTTCTGTATTTCTTAAATTGCTTTTCTTAAACGGCAATAATATTTACAATAATCACAAATGCGCGAGCCGCGTAAAACACGTCCGCTTCGTTCGGCTTTGTTGTTGCATTTGACTCGATATCTCGATACTTGCAGAGCAAGAAATTATTTTACCATATGTTCTTGTCGATATGTTTCTTAGGCTATCGATATTATCGTTGTCTGTTAGATTTTAAATAAAAATCCCTTGTCGCTGGAGATAATTAATTTACAGCAGAAACTTCTGTTAAACTTCAGTTAAAAAAGATTTATAATTGTAAATAAAAAATATATAAATCAATAATATACATTTTTAATTATAAATAATGAAAAGTAAGAGAACTTTGAGTATATTATTTATAATTTAGATATATCGATATATGCAGGTATCGGTATATTTGCAATTACGATAACAGATAACTATTTAGAAATGGCAGCATTTACATATTTTCTCGGTTTAACAGAGAATTAACAGCTCTGGCCAATGTTAATCCATCGAATTAATTTAATTAAGGTTTTTAATTCATTAAATAATAAATAAACAAGAACAAAACATATAATTATGTATAATAAATTTCCTCTTCAAGTTTTATTGAATAACTAGTGTGCTGGCACATTTTATGCTATCACAACGATTACATAATTGACGCCTCAAATAATTGCCTGCAAAAGTGACGGTTAAATTCAAAATTGATGGCATTTCGCAGCTTCTGAATACAAAAGGAATTAAGATAATACAGAGCTCATAAGCATGCTTAAAAGTTAGGTTTTTAGTTAACAATAATTCTTAATGTTGTATAATTTTTAAACAAATGTCTTGAAAATAGAAATTATCGGATTTTTAATGCATATTGAAAAAAAAAATTTCAAAAATAGTGGCAAGAAAATAAAAATGAAAAGATTTCAATCAAACAAAAGATGAATTCACAATTCCAGTAATTTTGATAAATTTAACATTAATAAGGAAAACAGAAACAAAAAAAAGAAAAAAAAACTATGAAAATATTGAAGACATCGGATTGTCCGACTAACGACTAACAAACTAATTAATATGTGTACTTATTTCGATGACCGACCAAATATTTCTCTCTTGAATCGCAGTGCCGACTCCGTGGCTGGATTACGATTGACATTCGACTGTCCCCCAGTGGCCAACTTCCTTTTAGCGCCTTTCGAAGTGGCCGAATGTTCAGCGAAGCCGGAGCGACTGTATGGCGTTGATGGAACTTCTCTGAAATACTTTTGGGTCGGGGTGCAGGGCTCCGATTTCATAATGCCCGAACGTGTCTTGATCAGCTCAATGCCGTCCTTGTCTACGTCGGATTCTACACAATAACCAGCACTAGTTTTAATCCGTTTCACAGCATGACGATTCTCCTCGTCCGAGCTCTTCGATGGCGACACCTGCACCACTGCTACTTGGGGCTTCTTCCGCTTAACGATCTGCTTCTTCACCTTTGTGTCCTTGCCCTTTGCCACCGCCTGCGGTTGAGGCGACAATTTGCGAGCCAGTGATTGAGGCTGAGGAAGAAAGAAAGAACATTGAGAATAGCCGCAGTTGGAGGCATTGATACGAGCAACTCACCTCTTTGCTTGCCAAGTCAGGCACAAGAAGCTGTATGGCATGCTTGACAGCCAGCTTGGTGGCCTGCAGACGCTTCACATCCTTCTTAATCTTCACCGCCTTCTCGACTTCTGGATTGACAGCAACTGGGGGCACTGCATCGGATGTGTGCGGCAGCTCCAAGGCGTCGCTGGGAGTTTTTGACTTGGAGCGCACGGCAGTTTTTGTCTTCTTGCCCGATGCAACGCGCTAAAAGTGAAAATAGATAAATGATAAGAAATTAAAAACAAGATGGCCATGCAATAAACTAATCCTTAATGACCTACCGCTACTGTGGCATCTAAATACAGTGTGCCAATAATGTCTTTATACAGCATAAATTTGTCAAATTTGCGTATAATAAAGATGCTTTGATGCGGGTTTCTTATATTAATCTTTTATACACTTAAGGGGAGGTTCTTTTGGATTTGGCCGAAAATCAAGCAAAATTTGAAAATGGTTTGTGGGAAAATGAAAAGACATACGAACTTCTGCTTTCGAACTTTGATTCGTTGTTTATTGACGATTAAAAAAAAATATGATATTTGAGAAATTCAAAATGGCGGCTTGAAAATGGCGGATCTCGTCGACCTCGAAACTCAAAAGATCGATCTGCCTCTTCAAGTGTTGGGCCTCTGGTAGTAAACTGAAGTGAGAAATGTGTATAATTTATTAAAGTTGATAAAATTTCCTATGGCTTATACCTAACTTCAATTAATTTTGGTGAAAAAATTCATTTCATAGTCGTTAAAAAAAAAATTTTAATTTTTACACTTTTTTTTTACTTTAATCTCGTTTAAAAATTATAAATGAACAATTTTTCATGAAATTTTAGGTATAAGCCATACAAAAAAGTATATACTTTAAAACATTTTTTGAATGAAGGAAATCGGATCAATAGAACAAGACCTGTACTTGAAATTAGATTAGAAAACATGGTTTCGAGAAAAACGCGTTTAAAGTTTTTGGAAAGTGACAGCGGGTACGCAGCGCGCGTGAAATGGGTACGTTCGACACGCCCTAGCTCAAGAAATACGTGTCGTATTGAAAAATCCCTTGGCACATATATTCTATACTTATATAACTTTCATTTTATGTAAAAAAAAAAAAATAGATTTTTTCAAAAAAATTCAAAAGAACCTCCCCTTAAATTCCGTTCTAATGATACAAAAATTTAAATACTAGCAAAAAGATTTTCGAAAATTTTTTAGCATTAACATAGACGACAATTTAAATAAACGAAAAATATTAAATACTTAAAATATAATCTGCACCGACAGAAGCGAGATTCGAACCCCCGATCACTCGTTTCGCTTGTCGAGCACTTATCACTTCCGCCACTCCGCCACTTTGACTGATGCTGGCAAATTCGTTATACATACTCGATGTACATTTTGGCAGAGTAAATGTAAAATAAATGAGTAAATGTAAAATGAATTAATCGAGCATTAATTCTATTAATATAAATGTAGATTCTGCCAATCTTTATAGCTGAATATCTTCACAATTTATGGCCCAATCGTATTGAAAGTTGGTGATTAGTTTCTGGGCACCCGTTGAAATAAAAAAAATATATAAAAAAGTTTAGCTCAAAACCCTAAAATAAAGGTGAAGTCAGTTTTATCATACACTATTTCTGCCTGACATAATAGGGAGTCTTCATTCCAAATTTGGCATGAGATCTCTGAGATCCTTTCGCTTATACGGACCGCCAGACAGACGGACATGACTATATTGACTCGGCAGTTGATGCTAATCAAGAATATATACACATTATGGGGTCGGAGATGCTTCCTTCTGAATGTTGCATACTTTTGAACAAACTTAATATATGTACCCCCAGGGTATAATAAAGTAGTAAATGTTCGACTCACTTGCTTCTTCTGCTCCAGCATCGCCTCATTGGCCGCCTGTAGAATGGTGTCGCAGTAGTCCATGTAGAAGGCGGTATCCTTTGGTGGATCTGCTGGCTTCTTGGCTGGTGTTGGTGCTGGTGCCAGTGCCTTGAGTTCTGCCAAGTTGGCCGTGGCAGTGGACGATTCCACCTGGTCTGCTGGCTCATCATCATCGCATGTCTTCTTCGCCTTCTTGCTTTTGACTTCTTGCACGGCACTGGCATCCAAGTCGTCGTCGGCGGTGCCACAGAAGCTCTTGGACATGTGCTTCCGCTTCAACCGTTGACTCTTCTCCTCGGCCAGCGTTTCGATGAACGATTGCGATGGCTTCACATCGCTGTTCAGCTGCTCACTGCGTCGCTTCATTTTGGGCTTTCTCTCCGCGTCATCGCACATCTCAGGACCCTGGTGATAAAGTGTCTGGCGACGCGACTTCTGCAGGGGATTGAACATTTGCTGCAAGTGCTCTAGTTTGCAGGAGGCGAGCTCATCCAGGAGCGCTGCCTCGTCCTCGCGTTTCTCTTTATTATGGAATGATGATGACTTCGAGGTGGATTCAACTGTTTTCTCCACAGCATCTGGAATGGATACCTTTTCTTCCTCGGCCATCGGAGCTGGACTGTCTTCCTTCAAAATGGACTTTTCTTTCTCCTGTGAAAGCTGTTTATTTGCTTTGGTGGGTGAAGAATTTCCTGCCGAATTCTCTGCTTCGGTCTCACTAGACTCAACGCTCGAATCCGGCACTTCATAAATGCTCTTGTTGTTGTTGTTGATACTCTTCTCATGCTCGTGCTCTTCGCCTTCGTCGGAGCTGGAGTGCACCTCTTCGATCTCTGGATCAGACACAGCTTTGTTGAGGGAATCTGACTTTTCTGGTTCGGTGTCTTGCGAATCCTTAACAAAGGATTTCTCCTTCGCTTGTTTGAGCATCTTTGATTCCTTTCCGCTGGCATTTTTGCTCTTGTTCATTGATTCGCAAAGGGATTGTTCCTTGCGGTTGTCTTCCTTCTCAGCAGTCACGTCTTTGTCGTCATCCTCCTCGCTGGACTCGTGAACTATAATGCGACGACGTTTCTTGCCGCCCTTGGCGTCGCTGCTGTCCACAGATTCTGGCTCGGGTGAGAAGCACAGCTCCTCGATATCATCATTATCCTCCTCCTCGACATCATTGTCGGACACTATAAACGACAGGTTGCCATCCTCACTCTCCGCCGAGTCGTCCTCAATGGTGTCCTGGCTGCCAACAGATTCGCCGTCATGCGGAATCTGATTCTCCTGGATTTCACGCCGCTCGGAACTGTCCATCGAGTCGCCCGACACGTAGTTGTCGACCACCTCCACCTCGTTGTCGAAGAACTCGCATATGCCTGGCTCTCCGTCACGCTCATCCTCATCCTCCTCCTCGTCCTCCTCCTCCTCATCCTCGCTGACCAGGCGACGTGCGAGTTTTTCCTTGCTAGACTGTATCTCTGGCACGGATTTGATCTCCGTGTCTACTAGAGATTCGATGACATCAATTTGCAGTGGCGGCGGATTCACGCCGCTGGACTCATCCGACTTGGCCAAAGGCGTCGAACTGTGGCGTTTCTTTAACAGCATGTTCTTTAGCGGCGTCACGATCTTTGTGCCAATATCCTTCTCCATCCCAGTGGCCATTTTATTAAGGCTCGGCGGCGTTAGACGCGCTGGAGTTTTTGGATATATTAGCTTCTCATCAGATTGGAGTTGAGCATCTTCACCGAAGTCGACGGACTTTTGCTTGACATTTACGGACTTCGCTTCCACTGGTGCTGAAGTTTTTGGATATATTGGCTTCTCATCAGATTGGAGTTGAGCATCTCCACCGAAGTCTGGTGCTGGAGTTTTTGGATATATTGGCTTCTCATCAGACTGGACCTGAGCATCTCCACCGAAGTCGACGGACTTTTGCTTGACATTCACGGGCTTCGCTTCCACTGGTGCTGGAGTCTTTGGCTTCTCATCAGATTGGAGTTGAGCATCTGCACCGAAGTCGACGGACTTTTGCTTGACATCTACTGGTGCTGGAGTTTTTGGATATATTGGCTTCTCATCAGACTGGACTTGAGCATCTCCACCGAAGTCGACGGACTTTTGCTGGACATCCACTGGCTTCGCTTCCACTACGCGTGACATAATCCTTGGCGTGAGGGCCGGCAAAGCAATGTCTTCGATGACCTCGACGATGGAATCAGTTTCGGGCGGCACAACCAGCTCCTCCATGGTTACGTCGTTGTCAACCACGCAAGGTTCATCATTTTGGGCGATTGCTTCGTTCTCGTTGGTCTCCTCGGTTGGGACAATGACTGGCTCATCATTATTGTTGACATTATTTACGGGTTTTACTTCGTCCATCGACTTTGGAGTTTCGCACTCTGCTGGCGAGTCTGGTTTCTTCAAGCTGGTTTCCTGATCCGTCTCCATGACAACTTCTTTATCCAGGATCTGCTGGACATTGTGGACAACCGGCTCTTCATTGAGTTCCGGCTCTGTTTTCTCCGGGCTATTGACGTCAACCTGCACGATATGTTCTTTAGCCTTGTCTGGCTCCTCCTGGCTCACTTTGACTGCCTTCCCCTCTTCAATGGACACATCTGGCGTGTTGTACTCCGTCGGCGTGTCAGAGTCCTCCTGCAGGTCATCTTCCTTTGCCCTTGGCTCGCCTTTGTCGATGACCGTCTCTTCATCCCTTGTCTTGGACTTTGGAGTCTCAGTCTCGGCCGGCGAGTCTCCAGGTTTATCCATGCTGATGTTCTTTAGTTTGACTTGCAGCTTTGCTGGCTTATTATTATTGTTATTCAAACTGGAAGTAATTGAAGATGTCTTATTCTCGCCGTCATCGGACTTTGGCAATTGTTCCACGATAACTGGCGGCGTATCAACATTTTCAATCGCTTCTTTGTTTGTTTGTTTATCTTCCAGCGAATCATTGATATCGAATTGCGGCTGTGGAACAGTGTTCGTCGTCGCGAGCGAAAGAACTGGCGGTGTCTTTGACATGGCGCGCGTGATGCGCCTGTCATCTGTGGGCGTGACACTGGGCGTTACATGGGCAGAATCGACAGAACGTGTTGGAGTTGGAGTATTACTATTACGTGTAGTCTCAACAATCTCCTTTTTAACTTCCTTAACTGCCTGCTCCTCGTTGCCCTCCTCCAGCAGTTCCTCCTTCAATGGAAACGGCGGCTTGCGCACCGATTTGGCCGGAGTGCGTGTGCCACGCTTGGTAGCCGACGAGATGACACTGGGCGTGACTGGCTCCGGAGTCTCTCCACGTGCCACAGACAGTCGCGTGGCGCGCGTGGGCGTCCTCAGGTCCAATGTGGCCGAATTCAGGCGAGTTCTGCGCACGGGGCGTGGCGAGGCTGCAACAAAAACAACGAATCGAATCATATTATTATCTGCAGCACAAATACATACATACATATGTATGTGTGTAATGTAACTGTTCAATGCACTTACCTCGCTCAACAGTCGCATCCAGCAGCGGCGTCGACGGTCGGCTGTCCACATCGAGAGCGGAAAGGCGGCGAGTTCGTGCACGAGTTACTGCAAAAAGCAATTGCAAAATCAATAAACATCATCTCATCGCATCTCTCCAGTTTCTTTTCTTTCTTTCTTCAGCGCGTCTCTTTTGAATCGAAACGGTTGAAACGGCGAAATGTGCGAGCCGTCACAAATCCACAGCTAATTATTTCAATTGCAACTTACCACGCGGAGCATCGTTGTTATCTTCATCCATTTCAAGTAGTTTATTTTGATGCCTTCACAATTCTTATTTTACCTAACACAAACAATCGAATCAAAAGACAAATTTACAATTATGAAAATGTCGCAATCCGGACGACGCTAAACTTAGAAATGAAATAACCCAAGCAAGTTCACAAAGCCGCCAAAATTGACATGTGCATGTGTGAGTACTAGATTGAGCGACGACAGCCCTGACTTTTCAAAGACAGGGTCGTTCGAAAGAGCCTACCTCTGAAAATACAATATCGGCGCGCAATTTAAATACAATAATTTATACTTAAACAGTTGTCCAGTTTTGCAATTAAATGAATTTTAATTACATGTTAGATCAACTAATAAAAATGTTAATGAATCTCGGGTGCTCGTCACCCATTGGATAGTAAAGAAATAATTTATGTAGAATAAAAATCCATGCAAAATTTAAGTCGCTAATTTTAAGATTACTGAAAATGCAAAAAAAAAATTAATTCATTTTTAAGCAGCTGTTCAAACTTGATTTTGTCCTTTTTCTGAGAACCAAGGATGTCACACGTGTTGAATGTATGGCGCCACCTGCTGCTTTTTTTTTCGAAACATGCGAAACAAAATAAAAACAAAACAACTGAGCCTGAATAGTGATGCCAAGTTTTAAGACCCAATGAAATCAGTTTTTGGTTGGTTAGAAGTTTTATGTAGCTAAATTTAAAAAAAATCTGAAAATTTGATTGAAGTGCTCGAGGATGTGTACAATGGAAAATAGCTATTATTCCCGCTAACCGCTATTTTACAATTTATATACATAGCTAAATAGCTAAATTGGCAACACTGGTCCTATGCAGCCTTGCCAATTTAGCTATTTTCCCGACAGATTTAGTGGGTTGCAACTGGCTAATAAATATAAATACAGTCGAACTTCCCTAACTCGAACTTCCCTAACTCGAAGTTTCTCTAACTCGAACAAAATCGAGTGGCAATAGCGTTTACTAGACAAATTCCATACAGTTCTACTTCCCTAACTCGAACTTCCCTAACTCGAATTTCTCCCTAACTCGAACAAAAGTATTGGCCCGTACTTCTGTAAGTCGAATTTTTCGGGAAAATCTCCAATAAAGTTTGAATTTTTTTCTTTTCTGCTTTATGCTTTTGTTAACGGATCGTTTGAATATGTAATATTGATGTACATTAACATATGGTGATGTAATATGATAAAATATTGCATCAACAATTATTTAGGCTTGTGAAATTGCTATAGGAATGATGCTCGAAATGTACTTCTTTGTCAGTGCACCAGCTCAATAATTTTTATCATGGCACCAGCACGTGTATTCAAATTTTTATCTCTTTAAGAAATTGAAAAGTGGTCCAGCTTAAATTATATCAAAAAATTAAAAATTAATTATGTCATTTGATTCGGGAACGTCTTCTGGATACAGCAAAAGAACGATAAAACCTATTTTTGAGAATATCGACAGGACTTGAACAAACTGAAATTTTTTTGTTGAAAATAACAAGAAAAGTTTGCAATTTGAAATGTATTTATGAATGAATGAAATTGTAGTTTCATTTAAAAAACTAAAAAAAAAATTCCCTAACTCGAAGTCTCCCTAACTCGAACTTTTTTCGTGGATAATGGTGATTCGAGTTAGGGAAGTTCGACTGTATAAAAATATGGTATTGTTTTTTTATCATTCTGTTATTTTATTTCTACCTTCTTTCCATTCTTATTCAGAAATAAAATAAAAGTTTGCTAAAAAAAGCAGAACCATAATTTTTATTATTTCTTTAAAATTTGACTATTCAAATCTGGCTATTTTTTAACGGACTAATTTTGGAAACGCTGCTCCTATGTTTAAAATTTTTACTTTATTCGCTGCAAGTGCTTTTTAACAGTTCTAAATCATGTTTTGCTTTGCCAACTCTGGATTAAATTGGCTATTATATTTCTGCACAATTCGTGGCGTGGGCGCTGGCGTCTTTGTTGTTGTTGCACTGTCGGGCAGCTCCGATTCCTTTGGTGCGAACAGTTGCTCCTGGCGACGCTGCTCCGCTGCTTCCCGCAGTAGACGTTCTTTTCGCAACCTGTTCAATTTATCGCGTTTTGCACTTGCAGCCAACTCTTTGGTTAGTTTTTCTACTTTGTGACTTTTGTGCTTGTGCTTCTTATGTTTCTTGTGATGTTTCTTTTCCTTTTTGTGCTTCTTGGATTTTGAGTCCGATTGTATTGATTCTGGTTGCGGCGATGGTTCTGGTTCCGGTTCACGTCGTTTGATTGTAGTTTGAACAGGTTTCTTGTCGCCCGAAATCAGCGCGTTTACCAATGTTAGTGGATCCTCGGATAACTTTTGTTTCAAGTGAGTTTCTGTGGAATCGCGCTCGTCAGTTTTGGCACGTTTTGGGGCTACTTCGTACCAGCTGCGCACTTTGAGCGCTTCATTTGTGTCCTGCCCCAAATAGGTCAGATAACCGATTTGCTTCTCGTACTTTTCCTGCTCCTCCTTTTTCTCCTTCTCCAAGTCCTTGTTCGTTTTCTTCACGTGGCTTTTGTAGTCTGCAAACAGATCCACCGATCGCACTGCGCTCTGTTGTCCTCCTTCGACTTCCTCCGTTGAAGTGGCGCTGGTTTCAGCTGCTACCTTTTCGGGCAATCCGGACTGACGTCGCAGAAAGTTAATGCGCGCCTCGCTCTCCTTTAAAGGCACACAGTGTCATTAAGTTTGCTTACTTGGATTTCGATGCTCACTACCAAGGTATATTTACTATAAGGTAACGTTGTCACCACAGCTGCTCTCTTTCGAGGCTACAAACATTTGACAGCATGCCTGCAAATGTTGTCGAAAGAGGTTGTGTATCGAATGCATGAAAAAATGTTTGTAACCTCGCCACATCGGACGACGTCACCTTAATAGTAAATCCACCTTGCTCACTACTTACGGCCAATTCCAACTTGTCCAATCGCTTCTTTTCTTCTTCCTGTGCGGCTGCTTCGTCCCGCCGCACGCGTGCAATATTATCTTTAGTCCGCACATGCCAGCTATAAAATAAATTCAGTTACAAACAATTTTATATTTATTAATTTGCGTATTTACCGTTTCTTGGGCAAAATATTCATCTGGTTACAGTGGCTGTAAAACTGGTCTGCAAATAGTAAACAAAACGCGCGCTAATGTGAATGGCAAACACAGTGCTGTAAAACGTATGTGCAATAGTGCAAAATTTAATAAATCTGTTAATTATTCATCAAATAGAATATTATAGTATTTGTTTCAAATCAAAGTTGCCGTTTTTTTAAGATCGAATTATAAGTTTTTTAAATTGAGCACAACTCTAAATTGAAGTTTTTGACAATTGTCGAACGTAAATGCGAATGGCAAATCAAATACTCATCTGTCAGAAGGAAGAAAAGGGGACACATAGAAAAACTGCAGTCCCGACAAAAGTAATTTGAATTGTGCAAAAAATTCTTGATCAATTGTGAAATCAATAATACAAAGCATAGGCAAAGTTTGCTGTGTCAATCAATCAAAACGCGCGCACGACGCCCGCATGTGACAGCAGCATGGAACAGCAGCGTATTCTAAAGCACGACGGCTACTTGGATGTGGGCGACGATAGTTGCAACGATGCTGTTTTGCCTGGCGGAGCACCACTGTTCGAAATACGCAATATCGTCTATCATCCGCAACTTAATGTTCTGCTTGCGTTCGGCGTCAATAATCTGGTGAAAGTTCTAGATGTCAATTCCGGCGTTACTCTGCAGACTTATCAATTGAGTACAAATGGTAAGCATCATGTGTGTACATACATATGTACATATATTTATGTATGGAAAGAAAAAATTTGCTACACAGACGCACAAATACAAATACACACTTAAATGTCAATTTATTGCATTGTATATATTTTGTAAATTTCGTCTGTATTCGTCAGATTTTTATAAACATGCATGCATACATACATACATTTCCTATGTACATATTTATGTTTGTATGTATTTAAGTTTGTTTGTGTTTGTGCAAGTTTGGGGAAAGGATTCTTTTTTTAATACTGTTGTTTATTTTTGTTTGCCCTTTGCAGTTGTAGTTTGTTTGTTATTGTTTTTCTATTTCACCTATTACGCAGTTACGCATATGTTGCGGTCAATTGTTTTAGAAACTTTGTATATGTATGTTAGTGAGTGTGTGTGTGTGTGTGTGTTTACATCAAGAGCAACTTTGACTCATTCTCAACTATGGTGAAATAATAGTCACATTTTAATATGTTTATTGTTGAATATTGCAGCTGAAAGCTTAATACAAGGACGCTACATGCCATTGCAAGATAAAATCTTGTTCTGGGATGGCCACAATCTGGGATTGCGTGGCGACTACAACGGTGTATTGCTGTTGGACACAATACTTCAGTCACCGATTGGACAGAATGATGATTACATCAAGCTGGAGCTCATATTGTCCGAGGCGATCATATTTCAAAATTGCATAAATGAACTGGAGAGCGAAGGTCTCGAGTGTCCGTGTGACATTAGCAATGAGCTGACACAGAAGATTAACCAGGCCCAGTTGAATGCCAAGAAGGGCATTAAAGCCCAACGCGTAAGTTGTCCAACAATGCAGTTTTTTGTGTTTTTCAATTTAAGATTGACTCTTAAATCTTTATCGTTACAGTGGAACACCATTTGCCTGGAGGTGCCCTATTCCAGCCTGAAATTGGTGGCAAATAATGTGGTCATACTGCTCAAACGTTTGGAACGACACATTCCGGTACTGGCCATAGCATCAGCGATCAACGAGCGACTCACCGACATGCTAATGGGCTCCCGATTGCCTGATTTTGGCTGGAAATTCAGCAATTTTCAGCGTGTACTCATGCACTCGGAGGCTGTGCGCCGTCAGACATTTGAAAAGTGGCCGCATATGGACTATAAATGGGCGCTGCCGGATCAGATGGCACAGGCAGGCTTCTATCATCAGCCGTCATCGTCGGGAGAGGATCGTGCCATGTGCTTCACATGCAACGTCTGCTTGGTTTGCTGGGAGAAAACCGACGAGCCTTGGAGCGAGCATGAACGTCATTCTCCGCTATGTCCATTTGTCAAGGGCGAATACACGCAGAATGTGCCACTGTCGATCAGTTATGCCACCAATCCTGCAATAACTGCACCAGGTCTGGGCTTTGACATCATTTCGAATAGTGACTATGCCAATGTTCTTTGCACGAGCTGCACACAAACCGGCGAGCTGAGCGTGTGGAGCATTGAGCGTCATCTGAAGCTAATGCATACCTTCCATGTCCCCACACTGCTTAAAGAGGTCTTCGAGGAGAACTTTGAATGGGCGCGAGTTACGGCAATCTGTGTGCTGCCCAATGCTCGTGCCCGCACCAAAGTCAACTACGTCTATTCGGCCAACTATAGTGGCAGTGGGAATAGCAGCAGCGCTGCCCACGCAGCCAGCATGAACAGCAGCAGCAAATTTGGTGGCGTTAATGCTCAACACATAACATCAACGTCAACGCTGCGAGCCGGCGTCGTGGGCTCCAAGATAGTGCTCGGCGTGAGTGTACGCCAAAGCAGCGGAGAGATGGCACTGCGCATGGTGGTGCTCAACATTGTGGAGCTGGACAGGCACTGCGACAACTCGGCGATCATTAGCAATGACAGTGGCAGCGTGTCGAGCATTGCAAGTCAGATGAAAAAGACTTCGTCACAGCTGGGCACCAGTAAGTGTTTTAATCTGATGCTTAATAATTATAAACGTTACGTTATTCTCTAACTAAATTGTATATTGTTATTGCTCCAACTTATCGTTATCATATTAATAAATAATTTTATCTTTTCTACATGACTTTACACAGCTTCTAGTGATTCTAATGTGGTTGCCAGTCAAGCTAGTCTTGAGTCCTCGAAAGACGATGACAACAAAATGCTGACACCATATGAAAAATTTGCCGATGGCTTTGATAGCAACGGTTTTGTGTCCGCACTAATGACATACAATAAGAACAGTGGTAACCAAAGTGGCAACAATCCCTCGGTGCTGTACGATTTTGATTTGTCAACGTTGTCACAAATACTGGATAGTAATCTGGACGACTCTTCCTCTGGTCTAATGGTCTCCTCCAATACGGTGAATGTTAGTAACAGTTTGCTGGGCATGGGCAATGAAATGGATAAGCTTATAGACCATGCCGAGGTATCACATCAAAACAACAATAACAACAATGATACCAACTCCCTGGGCGTTGGCTCCACCAACAACAATAACAACAACAGCATCATCATTAATGGCAGCAACGGCTCCAGCGACAAATTGGCCGCAAGTGAGGAAATTGATTGTGTAGTGGAAAGCTGGACGAGTGTGAAACGCATGAATGCGTTGGATGGCGCTCACAGTGCTGATGGAGTACCTTTGGATGTGCAAGAGATTGTGGAGATTGCTGAAATTTTGCCCACCAGTCCCAAGTGCAATCAGTTGCTGGTTAAATTGCTGCGCACAAAGGCTCCAGAAACTGAAGCTGCCAAGATAATAATGGCCACGGTATCCAAAGAGGAAGAAGAACAGCACAATGTGACCATGGATATGGGTAAGTTTGAACTTGAACAATTCCCAAATGTATGAATTAAGTCAATTAATTCTTTTTATTGTCACTTACTATAGACGAAAACAACGCAGACTGCAATGTGGCTGCACAGATGCTGCTCTTTGACTACGATGACATGCAAATCTCCAATGACTACACACTTGCCATGACCTTCAGCCGTGCCAAATGCCCCAAGCAGCTGTGCATCCTGCCACCTTACATGACATCGGCTTCTGCGGATATCAAGGAGGCCGGCTCCATTTGTGTAGTGTGCGCTGACGGTTGTATCGAAATCTACTCGCTGGCCGATTTCCAGGTGTCTTCTGTCATCGAGGAAGAGGGCGAACACTTTGAGGCTGTGGTATATTGTCGCAACTTGGACAGACTTTGCTGCTGTTCGCGACAGGGCGGCATGTTGTTCTACTCGCTCAACGACGGTGAAAACGATTCTGGCGATGAAATGCTGGAGATGGAGGAAGACTGCAGTACCACATTAACCCATGGAATGGACTTGAGCGTCACTGATGGTGTTCGCAATGTGGCTGGCTGTGACTCAGTCATGCCGGACGGAACAATATCCATCGATGTGGGCAACGAAGCGGCAGCTGGCACATCCAGTCAAAGCACACATGTGCAGACCTCACCGTCGACCATTTCCCTAATGGCCAACAATGCTAACCTGTTGGCATATAAAACCGCTGACTTGACGCTCGAGGATTTGCGTGTCTTCTATGCACTGACACATTTCGATGATAAACTGACGGTGTATTCCGCTGAAGTGCCCAGTTGCTGGAATGACTTGGGTCAGGTTCAGAAGCAGCGAAAGCAGTCGCAGAATATGAGACACGGAGGCGATGAGCGAGATTTTACACGCACTTGGCGACTGCACAACGATGCGTAAGTCTCACTTCCACTAAAAAGAATTCCATAAGCTAATATTAAATTTTTTTTGATTCATGTAGAACCACCTGGGACGAGCACATCATTGAGCTGAACTTGGCACAGCCGGTCTCGTTGGGACACATCGATTTGAAGTTTACTGTGTACCAGCAATGCTCCAATCCAGCGGCCATACAGGTTACCCTGCTCAAGCAGAACACAAATGGTTTTGGTTACCGCATGAAGGGACCGCACGCCAGTTACAAACCCAACGTGATTGACGATAACATTGATCTCTCCTACAGTATGCAAAAGCGTAGCAAACACTTGAATTATTAATCTATTCTTTCGATACTTTTAAGTTGCCAATGAGAATCCAGTGCTCAGCGAGGAATACTTGTCGGCCCACAATGCCGAGGTGTTGGCCGGTCCCATCGAGCTCTCCTCGTGCATTGATTTGTGTGATCAGGGCGGTACCGCCACTCTCACATCGCCGAAACTCTTCAAGACGCGCACTCGTAATTTTCTTTTGCATATCAAGACCGTATCAGATCCATCCAAGGAAGGACAAAACAAAACGAGAGGTATGTAGGAATTAATTTATGTGGATGATTGCTTAATTTTGTTCACTTTTTATGCTACTTTAATAGCCAAAATATGTTTTTTCCTTTTTAAATAGACAGGGTTCGTTTAAAAAAACAAAAGTGAGACAATCCCAAATTATTGTTATTTTTTGTTAGCGTATCACGAAATAGGAATACATTATTGTTTTCTTTTTTATAATTAATAGAAATGGTTATAAATTTCAAGATTTATTTAGGAATCAGAAATTCAACATACATATTGAAAATCACAAATATTTTTAATTAAAATTGATAATTTAACTGAAAATATTCCAAAACACTAGGATAAACAATATAAATAAAACATTACTTTTAGTTTGCTAGTAGTTTATATTATTTTTATATGGCGAATAGGACTTTTAAATTGAATCAATTTGTAATTTTTATTTAAAAATGATTTGTTGTGATAATTGACATTGAATACTTGTGGTGTAGTTAATCTCAGCTCTGAAATACCAAAATGAGATAAAATTATACTTGTTTATCTTCGAAATGTATTTTACTTCAATTTATAATCAATCAATTAAATCTGGCCAATTCGCATAGAAATAATAATGGAACATTGAACATTTACAGCATATTCTGTGCGTCACAAGAGTCAGCATCAAGTAGAAAATTGTGTTAATCATACAAGAAACCCAAGTCCAAGAGTAACTCCTCTCATGCTGGAGCAAGCAAATCAGTATTTTCTGAAGACTGCCAAAATGAAGATAATTAAAGTCATGCAATCTCCCTTTTCAAATAAATGTACGCACAATTCCGAGCCAACACATGTTCAAGCAATTATCGTGCCTAAGCATTCAGTGCGGTTACCGCCCACTCCAAATGGTTCAGATGGTCAAAAGACTGGTCATAAGATAGGTAGTTTCCACTGCTGTTGCTGCTCCTGTTGTAACCACGTTGCAGTCAACGCATCTGCATTAATTTTCACTTTTGTTTCTTTACTGCAGGTTGCGATTGGCTGCATGAGATCTCGATAAGTGTGCGTGCTGTTAAGTCGCACAGTCGCATCAGCAACGGACGCATACAGCGTATTGCCATGCTGGATAGCAATGGACTCTTGGAACAACTGTTTCGGATTGCCAGCGATGTTGAATCGACGCCACTAACCAAGAACCTGGCTCTCGATGTGCTTAACTGGATTTGTTTTATACGCCTGAATCGCTTCCGTTCACCCAAATCGGAGCGCATCAAGGATCAGATAAACAAGCAAACGGCAGCAAATATCAATGATCTGTTGGCTCAGCAGTTTGAGTGCATTTGCCTGGCCGAAAAGCATATCGAACAGCTCATCCGTAACTGTCTCATCTATAGTGAGCGCAGCACGGCGCATAAGTGCGTCAAACTAATGATCATGCTGACGGAGTAAGCTTAACAATCACTTCAATGAGATACAATCTAAGAAAGTATTTTATTTGCAGGGGCGTAGCGAATTTACCCGCTGAATTGCAGAAGCATGCAACACTGGATACGACCATCAAGACGGCAATCATAAATACATTTTATGAGCTGCCTCAGGCACGCTGTGGCAGTGTGGTGCGCTGGTATACGATGCTTGCCTGCGCCACATCCACAGCTGAGTCACACAATAGCATATCTGAATATGCTATCAATTTGCTTAAAGACATTTCCAACGAAATTGATAAACGTTGGGATCCCCACTGTGCCCTTCTCAGCACACGATTCGGACTCTATGGCTTTCCATTTGAGCCGGAAATATTTGACTTTGACTTTCCCAACATCAATCGCCACGGCTCCAACTCATCCGTAGCGCTCACAAATGTGATACGCAGCAGTGCCACTATTTTGCCCGTCACCGGACTTGATATTAAGCGTCTCAGTTCAATAGGTGAGTGCTCATCGAATCACATTCGTAAGGAAACACTACTTAATACGATCTATTCGCACAGATGGGGTTGACTTTCGCACATTTCCTCATTTAATTCGTGGCAAGAGTATAAGCAATCAGTTGCGTGGACTTCTGGAAGTGGTGCAGTTGCATTTCAATTGCGTTCAAACGTCTGAGGCCACACGCATTGATAATATTGATAGCGTGGTCAATGGAGCTGCCAATGTGGTCATTGAGGATGTGATGATGATGCCAAAGATGGTGGCATCCAAAGGAAAGGATGATGAATTGGTGAGTTTATCTTGAGCGCGGGAGTTTTATACCAAAGTGTGCTATTATCAGACCTATAACTAAACTTCACCTGTTTTCAGCTGAGCGATCTGGTCAACGATGTCGAGTGCCTGGTGGATGAGATGAAGGATAAAGATATTGTGACGGCTTTTAATTCTTTCGCCACGGTCAATGGCTTCAAGGATAAGGCTTGTACGTTTCATTTATATTAGTTATTAATGCTTGTCACGTTTGTTCTAACCGTATTTATAAATATTTGTTTTTAGCCGTCTCATCCTTAACTGATCTTGAGCATGCATTAAAGGAGGAGGTAAAGAACGAGAAGGATGCGTTTATTGATAAGCTGAAGATTTCAAAGTTTTTGCCACAGATCACACTTTGGAACAGCTACATACAAAAGAAGTTTGGCATTAACGATGAAAACTCATTTGATACTTTTGGAGATCTGGACAACTGGGAGAAGCCGGCATTAAAATCGTGCCTCGATGTCCTTACTGAAGAAACCTCACCATCGCAGACATCCGAGCAATCGCAACAAACCTCGCAAACGGGCGCCAACGAAAGTTCACAGAACATTGTGGACGATGAATTGGAGCGAGAGAAAATCACAGAGAATTTGAGTGCCAATCCTTGTGCACCAATTGCTTGGCATAAGCTGTTAACACCACCGCCCAAGCTAATGATTGTCGTTGATCGCATGCACTCGGGTGCCCGACGCTTTGTTGTGCTTGATTTCGGTCAGCACATACTCCTAACGGATCTGGTGATACCCGCCTGCGATGAGCTGACCTCGCTAAACATTGACATTTGGTGCTTTGACGAGGAGACTGACTGCACGCGCCTGGTACAGGTCTCTGACATACAGACCAAGACACTGGTCCTGAGCGATATGCAACCGCCACCCATTTGTCGCTATTTGAAGCTGACAATCGTCGGTCGTATTGGCATGTCATCCACCAAATGCAAGGTGCCCCTGGGCAGCTTCTTTGGACATCCAGTTGTGCTGGAACACGATGGCTACGGCGATCAGTTGGTGCGATTTATCAAGCAGCCCGCCCAATCTCTCCAGGCACATCTCAAGTCGCTGAATGCCCTGTACGAGGATGTGCATTGTCGCTATAGTTTGGCCAGCAGCAAATTGATGGAACTGCTATCGCCCATGCGCAACAGCGAGCTATCTAATGTCGCTCATCTTCAGGCCTTTATTAACAAGCAACGGGATGAGGAGCTTAGCTGTGGCATGGACAACAATAACAAGGTGGTTTCCCTGTATGACGAATGCATGCTCTTGCAATACCAAATCAATGTTATCCGAAATGTGGTGCTGCGTCTAGAGCGTGCCATATCTCCGAAATCGCATCGCACGCCTGCACCACCGAGTCCTGGGCTCATCGAGAAGTCGCTGCGCAGCGCATCGCGGGATAAGTTGCGTGTGCTGAGCCTCAGTTTGGTCGAGGTGCTGTTGCATTTCTCCATTGAGTATGGTATTAAGAATATACTGCCGGTGCATCAACGCTTCAATGTGGTGACGGCAAAGGCCCTGTTCAACTCTCTGGTTGTCTATGGCGATGCACAGCTGCAGTTGGCGACATGTTCTCTGTTGGTGCGCATGTGTTGCTTTCAGCCGTGGTGGGGCGACTTTCTGGCCGACACATTCTGCAGCTTATTCTCGGCTCAAAACTGTAAAGCATTTCCACAAGATCGGTATGTAAATGCAGTATTTTAATATTCTCAGTCATTGATTCTCAACTGTCTTGCAGCATCTTCTTTTTGCTCACATATCTGGGACGTCGAAGCATTGCTATGGGCGCTTGTCGTTCAATTGTAATTGATGCCGTGCTCAAGACGCTTGTAAAGCTACTGGCGCCTATTTCGCCGCACTACAAATTCCAGTCGGAGCAACCAAGCACTTCAGCTAGCGCAGCTGAACGCAGTGCGGCCATGGGAAGCACTTCCGATCTCCAGCTCATCACTTGGCTGCTATTGTTCCTATCTGTTTGTCTGGATGACAACAATGATCGCAAGGATAAATGTGAGTAAATCTCACATGGCAAATAGAAGCAGCATACTGATTAGTTTCTTAATTTATAGCGGCAGCGCGTTGGGATTTTATGAGCTGTGAAAGCGACTTCACCAAGACAAGGCCCAACAATACTCCCAACAGTAAGCAGCTACGGTGCTTCAAAAAGCGAATCATTCAACAGAACAAATACTCTGTCCAGCCCTACACGGATTGGGGCAAGAAAATTTACATGATACAAAATGAGGTGAAGCATTTTTAATTTACCACTCGATGTTATTAAATAATTGACAAATTTAAATTGTTAGCACCCTGGCATATTCATGGAGCTGTCGACTAAATCAAAGGCCAGCGGTACGAGCAAAGGAACGTCAACTAGTGGAAAAATCAATATGGTAGCTAATACCATGTGCACGCCAAGTGTTGGCGCTAGTGGCAGCTCGGTTAAGGCCACAAGCACATCCACAACATCGCCTAAGCATCTGGATGGCTTGGGAACCAGTGCCGATGGTGACAGTAACTTTGACAAGGGCTTGAAGGCATTGAGCATGGCGAACATCAAGGTGGTCATTCGAGGATTGTTCGCTCTGCTCCTGGAAATGGACTTTGACTGCAATATGGATCAGTTTCTACTAACGTGCAAGGTGATAGCGCGTCTGGTAGCTGCATGTCGACCCTCCGTGAGATTGTGCAAAATTGTGACAACAGCACAGCTCGAGCAACTGATACGTCTGGCCGTCTGGAACGATCAACAGCAGCCCTGGGCGGTGCATGCAATTACTTGTCTGCTGCAGGTAAACTTAGCATATATTTGAAGAGCAGGCAACCTAAATTTAATATTTTAAAAATTAATACAGTCGAACTTCCCTAAGTCTCTCTAACTCGAACCAAATCGAGTGGCAATACTAGGCAATTTTCATACAATTCTACTTCCCTAACTCGAAGTCTCCCTAACTCGAACCTTTTTTCGTGGATAATGGTGATTCGAGTTAGGGAAGTTCGACTGTATTTACAAGTTATTTTTTGACTTTTATATTTTTGATTTTAGCTACTTTATAAATCCAAATTATTAAATTAATAAAATACAATTTTGTTCATACAGGACTTGTTGGATGCGGACAAACAATACAGGGATAATGATGCCACACCCACCAATGATGGAGCCCGTTCCATGGTCACAACAGCTGTGCAGGAGACTCGAGATCTTTTCAGTGATTATTCTTGTAAGTATCTAATTAGAAATTGATCAGTATTCTTAAAAAAAAGCAATACGTAAGCTCATTTCAAAAACCACACAAAAGGTCAGACAACTAGAAATGAAGTCTATATATACATATATATGTATTCATCTCGAGCCACATGCTCCGATTGTCTTCCTACTATGCATTAGTTTCGTCTTCTTTAAATTTGTTGAATTTGAAATTTTATGAAAAAAGAGAGAAATATATTCATGAAAGTTGATTTGGAAAATCTAAATTGATGCCTCGACAATCGTTCGAGGGTGCATTTCCTGTTGTGACTTGCCTTGAAGCATGATGCACTATTAACCTTTGTTTGCTGCTAGCTGATGAAAACAAAAACAAAACCATTTCTCATCTTTTTAGCAACCTCCACAACATCTGCCGCACAGGCTGTGTTATATATGCCGACAGCAAGTGAATTTTATCAGGAGGGTAAACAGAAATAAACTCAAATAAAACGACCCTTGGCACGGGCAACGATTCAATTAGATCTTGGTGTAAACTGAATGCTTAACGACATCACTTGAGATCTATTCGAACCGATGCTCTTGCATTTCCATATGATTCCTTTAATGCTTCCAAATTATTTATATATTATCTAATACTCTCTAATAACCCTTGCAGCTGTTAAATATAATTACCTGCCCTCTCTGATCGAGTGTGAGGATACCGAATTCGACGAGATGCTCAACGACATTGATATGATCGAGCGGACCAAACCAATTACTAAGAAGGAAAGTAATGCCCTTTGCAAGAATACATTCAACTTCTTTTGCAAGTCCATATCTATTGCGATGGATAGTCGATTAGATGCTGGTCTGGAACAACATGTGGAAGCGCAGCTGCGACGCCTGACCAATCGCACATCGCTGGACTTGTACTCATCGTTGCCACAGGTGCTGACCAATGAGTTTGTGTCAGCACCGCCAGAGGCTGCACACTGGCCAGAGTATCTGACGCAGTTGTGGTCTGGTCCAGATTACAGTGGTCGCAACACGTACATAATGCTTAAGAATGTTTTCGATTCCATACTGGCCGATCTACACTATGAGGATACGTGGGTGCATCTCGAGCAGGTGCTGCAAATGTGGCTAACACTGAACTGCGAGCTGGCCGATAAGCCATATACATCTGGAATCACACAAACGGATATTCCAAAAATTCCATTTGGTGCCAATGCTGTGCAAGGACTTCTGTTAGCTTTGGCTTGGCACAATGACATTAAGCTGCGGACTTGGTGCTTAGGCTTTCAGTGTCTATTCCTTGCTTGCAACTCGTTGCCCATTGGCGACGATGTCACCGACTGCACGCGCATCAATGAGGTCATTGTAAATGATGAAAACTTTGAGAAGATGCTGCTGCGCTTCTTCTCCGGCTATGGCATGAGCTCTTCAATCATTACAAATCGTTGTGTAAGTTAAACTTGTCTTCTTAACAATCGTATGTATGTTTATAGCCATACATTTGTTTACGTACTATTTATCTTTGACAGGCTGGACCCACCATCTGCAAGCACCTACACGAACTAATGCTGTGGCTTCATAGCAAGAGCGAGAGTAGCGGCGGTCTCATTCCGTGCAAGCGTCGGCTTAAGGACATTCTCTTGCATGTTGTACTGCAATTGGTACAGCCTGGTGGCGCCATTAGCAACCAGCAGGGTCCAATCGATGCTCAGAACCAGCTGGTACGCGATCTGCTTTTGATGCCCAACGACAAGGGTGATCTCAACATTGCCCTCAAGATTATCGAGAGTGTTTGTAAGTATGACAATTGTTAGTGTTGTAACTCACAGCTTGAACTCTTTGGTATTTTAGCTTTTCTAGTCTTTAACAACATTTCCAATGGCGAGAGGCTCCAATGCCAGCGCGGTAATGAGAACAGCAATGCTGGCAACAACTTTAGCAATTTGTTTGCCAATGTCCTGGGTTCGGAGAATCCAACCAAACAAAATGCCAACATATGTGACAATTCGCTAATCATAAATTTACTCAAATTGTCCTCGCACATGGTTCTCACCGAGATGCCCAGGCAACCCAGCGTAAGTTGCGTAATTGCGATGTTATTATTCCACTAAATGGCTCTTCCATACTGCAGGAGGTAACTATACCCGAGGAGGAGGAGCTGTCCAATCAAAGCCAAACGGATGAAACCAAAGCTGAGCAACTGAACACGGATGGACACCGCAGCAAAGTTCCCTGCATTGCCGATTGGGGTTCGTTTTTGATCAATTTGTAAACTTTACATCCTCTAATCATTCCCACCTAACAGTTCTGCGACATTTTCCAACAATGAAACGTCTGTTTGGAGCACTCTCTCAATGCTCTACAAATACGTTCACTATGATGTCCTCGAGCTGTTTCTTTTCGCTCAAAACGAACATGGTACTGGATGAGCCGCAGACTATTGCGGATGCCGTTTTCAGTTTGATGATCACCTTAAGTGAGAGGGCATCTAATCCGCGACTGGTTGTGGCGCCCATTTGCCAATATCTTGAAGAGAGTAAGTCTTGACACATCATTGTGAGCCAGACTGTAGTAAATGATAATTAATCTTTGTTTTGTTTTGCAGCCACCATACAACGCAATGCCACGTTGCCCCGTCTGCAATTATCGGAACCATTTCTCTGGTACATTTCCAAGGTGTTGGAAGTGACAGCGGCTGTTCAGATTTTCACTCAATTGGGCGGCATACAAATAATCTGTCACAATTTGGTGCGACTCAACAAAACGATTATCAACATGCAACCGGGATTGGTGAGTTTTGAAACGATGTATTTAAAAATGCCCACTCAAAATATAGTGGTAGTGAAAATCCCCAATTAAAAGTAACCATCAACTAAAAGTGGTAGGGAAGATTTTTATAAAATATTTAGTGTCACTGAAACCTGCATTATATTTTGAAATTTGTTAATCTTAGTGGAAAAAAACTAAGTTTTAATTGACATAATGAAAAATAGTTGAGGTAACATTTAAACTAATAGTTTTTAATGAATTTAGAGTTTATTTACAGCAGGGACCGTAAATAATGATTTTTTTTTTACTAAAAAATCACGATCTTCTAATTGACCTAGAAAAAAATGGTTTATTCCAAAATCTTTACTTTTTCTCAATCTCTGCATTTCCGCCTTGATTTTTAAATTTATGATTTTTACTTTTTTCTTCACTGATAATCATATTTTTTGAGTAATTTTATAAATCTTGGACCGTGATTATTATTTTTGATAAAAAAAAAATAAATCTCAATAATAATGATTATTAATATTTTTTTTAAAATTTTTTCGCTCAAAATAAAACTCATTAACTCATTAAAAATATATAATAAATTTATTAATTTTTTTAAAATTTTTTTCAAAAAAAAAAATATGCTGGGAGGTAGTTTTAGGGTCCAATTATAAGGATATTAAATAATATTGGTAAAAAAAATTGAGCACAAGTCGAAAATTAAATTGAGTTTTACTGTTGAGTTTTATTTTGAGCGAAAAAAATAAAAATCATTAATAATCATTATTTTTTTTATCAAAAATAATGATTTCGGTCTAAGTTTTCTAAAATAACTTAAAAATAATGATTACCAGTGAAGACAATTGTTAAAAATTGAAATATAATCATTATCATGTAATTTTTATAATATAACTTATAATGATTACGGTCCCTGGCTTACAGGCTTAACTAAATCTGCCAAATAATTGTGTAGTGCTGGAAAAACTCCAGTAAATACTAAGTTTTTTTTTTGACTGCTATTAACTGGTTTTTAGTTTACATACTCAACTGAGACTATTTTATCTGACTTACAGATTTCGATGATTATGCAACACATGACGCGAAATACGCGCCTCAAGCTCAACAGTCACGTGAGCAATGCGAGTGCCTGCAAAAAGACGACGACGAGTGCAGGACCGGTGACAACAACAGCGGCGCAACCGTCGAGAAACAGCAGTGCTCAGTACGATGGACTGATCAATTTTGCGCCCTTCTCGCACATTGTATCGGAGAATGATGCGGCGCAAAGTGCCGAGATGCTAATATCAAATCCCAATGCCACACACAGGCGACCACGATCGCCAGCTTGGAGTTATATGTTCTATCCAAATGAGACGCACGTGGATTTAACCATTACATTGCCCACGGCAATATTGCTCAAGGAGGTGCAGCTGGTGCCGCATACCTCAAGTCTAGCGTCTTGCCCCTCGGCCGTTGCATTGGAATTGTCCAGAGATTATGGTGTTGGCTCCATACCTGTTGGTGCTCCCATGGCCACAACGGGCCTCACCTGTATACGTCTGAAGCTGGCCAAGGCAGAGGTGGCCACTAGCATTGTGCTGAGGCTTTACAAGTAAGCAACAGCTCCGGGTTACTCCGTCAAAAATCAATAATGTAATAATCCTTGCTTGCTTTAGACCCAAAGACTGCGGGAATGTTGGACTAGTGCAAATTGCCGTGCTGGGTCAGACCATCTTTGGCAATCGCATGCAGGGACTACGGGGACAAGGAGCCTTTGGAGATTCCTTCATTGCCTGCTCAACACCGTTGCCCACGGCTGCGCTGTCAGCCATGGATGTCGATGCGATGCCGGAGGATGATGCGTTTGCCAAGACGAGCATTGGCTGGGTGCGCATACTCTCGCGCTGCTTTCATGTGGCTGCCTTGCAGCCGGATAGCAAGCTATCTGATTTAATTGCCTCGTATCCGGCGGAATATCCCGGATTTTTGGAGGCCTGTTGCTCTCTGCTGAACATTATGCCCATGATACCGAGTCTGGCACAACAGCATCTGGAGACGATACTAATCAAGCTGGGCGCCTACAACCATGAGCTTAGTTTGCAGCTGTTGCGCACTCTGCTGTGGCACACAACACCACAGGGTGAGTTATATTGAACCTCCTCCATTTAGTGTTTGTACTAACTAATGTTTGTTATTGCAGTGTTCAAGCTTTCCAGCGATGCGGTCTGCGATCTCATTTACCAAGTGGTTACCGGCTCCACGGAGCACATGCAGGACAAGCTGCGTGTTCTGCTGGATTGGATCATGCAGCTGCATGACAATTACAGCAAACAGGCGCGCTGCAACAATCCGCAAAGCGGATTTGTTAAAGTGATTGCCTCCATTCTGTGGCAGGTTCAGCTGCAACAACAGGTGCCCGATCTGTCACAGCTTATTACGCCGGCATTGTTCGAGACGTGCTATCAGTGGATTGCCGAATTGGAGCACGATGAGCCGCTGAAGAGCAGTTTCGATGCATTGCTCTGTGCTCTCTGTTATATCAAGTCCGAGCTTTTTAATCAGTTGCTGATGAAGTTGGGCGTAAAATTGGAGCAACAGACGCGTGGTAAAACAGATGATAGCAAGGTGCAAAGCGGCAGTGCTTGGTTCCGTCGCGAGGGCAGTGAAAATCTCACCCAGCTGCTGCAGCATCCGGCATTCCTAAAGACGCTCGCTTTGGCTTGCCAGTCGCCAGTGGCCGTTTACCAGATGCTGGACTCGGGTCTGCCCAAGCTACTGGCACATGCCATCTTCGAGTACTGCACATATATGTTGCCCACCACAGAGAGTCCTTCGATGGATGCAGCAGCGACAGCCTGTTGCAGTAGTCAAGCAGCTGCTGCCGGGGATTCCCTGCTCACGGACTTCGATAAGGCGGAAGCAAGTGGCGGAAGTGGCAGTCTGCCGCTTCTGAGCTGCGCAAATGTGCCCAAGGTCTTAGACTTCTTCTCGGAATGCTGTGCCGAGGGTCCCATGCGCGACTGGCTGGGTACACTGCAAGGCTCGATGTTTTGGAAGCCACTTCTGCAGCTGCTGTGCAACACGCACTTGGCCCAGTTCAGCAAAACTCTGCCGATGCAACAGTCATTCATACGTCTGGAACGGGCTACAATTAACTTCTTCACCCGTGTCAGCGCATGCCATCCAGCCAACCAGGAAGTGCTCACCTCGCTGCTCATTGGTGCCATCATTTGCAAACCTCTTCGAACAGCCGCTGGCAATCGACCCACAATATCCGGCTTTACAAGACAATTGGTGCTACAGCTGTTGCTGGAGAACGAGCACATTACTGTCTCTGTGCGCAGCCAGCAGCCATTGCAGCGTCGGGACACCTTGTCTGCCATCATGGGCGGATCTTGTGTGGGAGGTGCCAGCAACAGTTTACCCGTCGCATCGGTCAATCAT
Organism: Drosophila recens; assembly: GCA_037043495.1. Classification (NCBI taxonomy): domain Eukaryota; kingdom Metazoa; phylum Arthropoda; class Insecta; order Diptera; family Drosophilidae; genus Drosophila; species Drosophila recens. Next base: position 28,543 of record JBAMBJ010004126.1, read on the forward strand.
CATCCGGCTAAGCGCAGCAGCGCCCATCAAATGCTCTTTAGTGTGAACACAAACACAACCTGTCAGGAAATTATGCAGAACTGCGTCAGTGGTAAGCAAATCCAATTTCAATTTTACTGTAATCAATTCTTTAAAATAGAAAAAGACTTATTGTTTACTACCAGGGATTAAAGCCAAACCGAATATCGGTTTCAGTTAGGGTTTCGGTTATGTTCGCATTTAGGCTTTCGGTTATCGGTTACGAAAAGTCTTTGAATAAAGGTTTCGTAACGGTGAACCGGTTTTTGAATATAGATTCGGCTTACAAAAAAAAATGTGTTTCACAATATAGGTAATTATATTAATAATATAATAATAATAACTAAAAAGGCTTTACTTTATGTTTCATTCACACATATTCTTTAGTTTGATGTAGTTTAGCTACATTTTAACATTTTTAATATTTAATATAACAAATTTATTTTACTTGCGCTTATTCAATGCTATGAAAGTTCGATCATGAATATCACAAATAAAAATTCAAAATAAACAGGAAAATTCAAATCAAAAATTAAAACTTAAAAATGAAAAATAAAGTGCAAAACTAATAACAAAATATCAGAGATCAAAAACAAGACTTTTGAGTCGGAAAAAATCAAATCAGTTCAAAATTTTTCGTTTTAAATAATTTTTAACTTGTTTTTTAAATGTTTGTAATAAAAATTGAAAATAAAACATGCTTTTAAAATTGTATTTAAAAGTTACATCATAACTCTTATTGCAATTTTAAAAAAATTTTATTTTCAATTTTTATAAAAAAAAATATTTAAAACAAGTTTTATTCGAAAAACCGAAATTAACCCTTAAAGATGATACTGTTACTAAACGGTTTTCGTTTCGGTTTTAAGGTTTCGGTCAAATGAAAATTGTTTTTTTTTTCTATTTACGGTTTTCTTTTACGGTTTAAAATTTCAATCGGTTATTACCGGTTAAAGGTTAAATTTTACGGTTTCGGTTAGGGTTTTAATCCCTGATTATTATTATTATTATTATTTACAACCATGTTCGATTGCATACATATCAATTCTTTGTTTTTATATATTTCTATTAATTTCCAAATTTTATTTTTTTAATTTCGTTCTTGATACCATAGTGTATAGTAACTTAGTGTATCAACAACCAACAGATCAGCGAACTGGCGACGCTTCAGGCAGTGTTCCAGCTGCGGCAAAGACCAGCGACTGCAAGCTGGATAAATCGTGCTTCATTAACTTTAACAATATGGAAGCAGGTAGCATGGAGTTCCTCACCGTTGGTGCTGCGGTGGCGGCCAAGGACAAACGCATCAAGGATGCCAAAAATCAGGCTGCCATGAACAAGGACAAGGAGACGCAGACAACGGCATCGCAACTACTGCCCATCAGTGAGTGAAATTATGAGACGAGCATTGAAATCCATTTACTAATCCAATATACTTACAGATACTTTTAATATTGAGGAATTTCTATTGCAAGCAGCGCATGCTGGCAATGGCAGTCAGTTGATCATAGCGGAGTATCCAGATATACTGCTGTCGGGAGATGCCACCATCTCACAAGTGCTGGCCACACTGCAGGATGCAGGACACTCGCTGTCTGCGCCCTGCCTCACACTGAACCTGGTGCCGCAGTGCGCGTTGGGTGATGAAGCAGCCGAGTCGAAGAAAGTGAAGGCTGCTTGCACCGAGCCGCTGCCATCGCCCTTGCAGAGATTCTCTAGCAGTGGAGGACTGTCGCTGTTAGCTCACTATTTGCCTACTGTGTATCCCGAGCAAATGGGCCGCAAGGCGACTGCAGTAGCTACCGAGAAGGAGAAGAGTCCACCGCTCTCCGATTGGGTTAAGCTTGAGCCGAATGATGAGATTTATGAAGACCTGGAGGATACAATTTGTGAGCCGGCGGCCAAGCAGATTACTGTTAGTTCTGTGCCCCAACACTCGTTGGCCGCCTTTGGTTTGTTCCTGCGCCTGCCTGCCTATTCGGATGTTCTGCTCAGGGATAAACAGCGTGCTCAGTGTCTTCTGCGTCTGGTTCTGGGCGTTACCGGCGATGGTGATGGCAGTAAGTACAGCAATATTAAACAATATTATGATTTCTATTAACAATTGGTACTGTTTCTTTTGCAGATGACATCTACAGTCTATCGTTGGCTCCTTCGTTGCCCACGTTGCCTTTCGAGGTATTCCGTCAACTGCTGGACAGTGTATCGTTATCCACTGATGACGGCGTTCTTCTGCGCCGTGTCGTCATTGAAGTCGGGGCCATGCACCTAGTGCTCAATTGTTTGGGAATCTTCTCACATCAGTCGCATAACAACCAGATTGGTGCAATGCTAAATGAGCCCACTTCCAGTGGCAACAGCAACAATACACTCCCCGGCAACAGCAACGCCAATGGAAACGGAAATGGAAATGGAAATGGTGTTGGTAATGGTAATGGCAATGGCAACGGCAATGGCAACGGAAATGGAAACAGCAGCGCAGCTGGCGGCAAAACTAATTCAGCTGAAGAACCGCTGCCGAGTGCGACCACATCGGATGATAAGAGTCACATATACTGGGCAAAGGGCACTGGCTTTGGCACTGGATCCACGACCCAGTCATGGAACGTAGAGCAAGCGCTGTTACGCCAAAAGAGCGAAGAGGAGCATGTGACGGTGCTGCTGCTGGTACTATCCAGTTATATCAATCCTGGAGATTGCATTCCCAGCGATATGCAGGGCGAGGATATACTTGCCTTTCATGATGTGCGTGATGTAGCTGGTGAACTGCCGCCCATTTTCCAGACGCTGTTGCAGCAATCGTGTCTCATACCAGCGCTGAGCTCCTACCTGCGTAACGATTCAGTTTTAGACATAACACGACACATTCCTCTCTATCGTGCCATACTAAAGCTGCTGCGCGCTCTGTCGCTGTCCAAGAATTTGGTTTCGTTGCTGCAACCGACGTCGAGTGCCAACGGGGAGTGTACACCACCAATTGTCGAGCTGCTAAAGAACATGAAGACCTGCGTTGATACCTATGCCAAGCGACTCAAGTAAGTCTTAAAGGTTTTCGAAAAATGTACACTGCTAACGTTTACTTTCTCCTATGCACAGAGTCAACAAGAAGTCGAACATTAAAGGGCAAACCCATCAGTTGACGTTCAACATAGATGATGGCGATGACGAAGGCCTAGCGCTGCTCATACCGGATATACACGAGACCTGTGTTCTGGTACAGAAGACCACCGATGCCGATGCTCTGATTAATATGTTGCATACTCATGAAGATGGTATGGGCTCATTGGAGCGTCCGTTGAGCAAATCAGTTGAGCAGCGCTATCTGGAGTTGATGAAAAAGCGTCAGTTCGATACATACGACATGATTGTGGAGTCGGATAACAACAGCTTTCGCTTTGTGGTTGCGCATCATTTTGAGAAAATGGTGCGTCTAGCTGGCGATCGCTATCATCCATCGCGGGTCAAGAGATTGGCACAGGAAGCGGTCACGCTCTCCACCAGCTTGCCCCTGAGTTTTAGCAGTTCTGTATTTGTGCGCTGTGATACGGACAGATTGGACATAATGAAGGTGTGTAAAGTTGGCGAAAATAGTTTATAAAAATGTTGCTAATTATTGTAAATTGTAGACTACAATTTAATGGCATAATCATTAATTTAGGTTTCTTAAATATTTAGTTATTTTAATATTTACTTTTAATTAAAATTGCCTTTAATATCAATTTATTCATAATTTTTCAGGTGCTCATCACCGGACCGGCGGATACGCCATATGCAAATGGTTGTTTCGAGTTTGATGTCTTCTTTCCACCCGACTATCCCAACTTGCCGATGCTTATCAATTTGGAGACAACAGGTCGCCATTCGGTTCGCTTCAATCCCAACCTTTACAACGATGGAAAAGTGTGTCTGTCCGTGCTTAACACTTGGCATGGCAGACCCGAGGAGAAGTGGAATGCACAGACGTCCAGTTTTCTGCAGGTTCTCGTCTCCATACAGTCGTTGATATTGGTGCCCGAGCCGTACTTCAATGAGCCAGGCTTTGAGCGCAGTCGGGGCACACCCAGCGGCACGAACTCGTCTCGCGAGTACAATAGCAACATCTATCAGGCGTGCGTGCGCTGGGCAATGTTGGAGCAGATACGCAATCCAAGTCCTTGCTTTACAGATGTAAGTTTAAACATGTCAATAGGTGAAGCTCTACTAAGATTGGTTTATTTCCAGGTCATACATAAGCACTTTTGGCTGAAGCGTGAGGAGATTTGCACACAAATTGAGGGCTGGATTGAGGAACTGAGCAAGCCACAGTATACGGAGCGTGCTAGTCGAACTATATCCTTTAACTCGATGGTGTTGCGTCGACACTATCGGCATCTGCGAGAGGAGCTGGCCAAGCTGAAGCCTCCTCGTGGTCTAGAGGATTTGGATGCGCCATTTAACCCAGTGGCCACTCTGCCGCCCATGGATGTGTCCACAACAGCGGCAGCCACAGCAACAACAAATGCGCAGGTGGGCACCGATGACACATTGGTGCCGGAGCTGAATCTGATGGTTGATAACGGTGATAGTGATTTGCCTCTATCAGCGGATTTCTATAAGGAGATGGAGAAGTCTGCAGCATTGCTGGCTGGCGACGAGGATGTGGTGGAGATTCTGAGTGATACGGAGAATGAGAGCAGCGTGTGGCAGGATAAGGAGGAGGACACACCATAAATTGCTCTTTGATGCCGCTTTCACGCACTAGACAGTTTTATTTAACTTTATAAGTTTTGTTTTATGCTCATTTGTTTTGTTTAATTTTTGTAAGAGAGACTGCAACTGCAACAGAACTTGGTGTGCTTTACATAAAGAAAACGTAATATTTAATGTTATTGATAACAAGAAAATGATCCTTTTGAAAAAATGAGTTAAATAATATAAAAATATATATATGAAATACAATATTAATCAGAATCACAAATATACACTCCTACGCCAATGCGTGTTGAAAAGCCAACTTTTCACTAAACACACATACCCGACTCTATAAAATCAACTATTTATTGTATTGCAATTTTTATAAATGCTTCATCGAATGGATCTATCGGTATAATGAAATTAACCAATGTGTGTATAGCATAAAATATCAGAACTTTAACAACAACACCACCAAAACTAAATTAATGTGTATTAAACTATGTATTTAGAGATTTAGTTAAATATTTACAAATGTGCAGAGTTACTTTTACAATTAAAATACGCAATGCAAAATAAATTTTGTTTCTCCAAAGTGCAGTCTTTTCAATACAGCTTCGAAATTATAATAATAATGATGCCTAAAATTATGCTACACTTTTTGACGGTAGGCACGGTTTGGTTTCCGTTTGCTTTTTTGCGCCATTTTTAAAATGATTTTTGATGTTTAATGTTGAAATGCATTTAAAATTTAAATAATTGCGTTCTTTGGGCTTAACCTATATAAGCGTATTAAGGGGATCTTGACTTATTAGACTTGACTTCATTTTGTACATAATATGCATATAGTTTTACTTATATGTGTTTCGGAGTTTTCTTGATGCATTTCTTTTTTTAATCGACATCCCACAGCTTTTTGCGACATAACCTTGGACAATATATATCGTATTCATATCGCAAATTTTTCGCAAACTCACACTATGCAAACTTAGCTATGAACGTAAAGGAGGGAAATTGCTACCCCTTTCCCCACTGCCTGCGCCCTTGATTACCAATAAAGCGAAAGATATAGTTGTTATTGTTTATCAAGCGGTATCTATATGGCGATCTTTCGACAGTTTTATAGCGCAGCACCCGACTGCCTTGAAGCATTTTTATCTTTGGCTATTTTGTTTACGAAGTCTAATAAAAGTAATATACGCAGAGACTAAAAGCTCTTACTTTCAATAGTTCCTACCCCATTCTGAGTATAGTATATGTAATCATGAGTGTAATTCATCACAAAATCCATCACTCTCAATCTGTGCTCTCTTTGCTTCGATTCTAACTACATATTGCTCTCAGAAGTGCGCTCGCACTCTAACTGTATATATTTAATTGAGCCCAATTCGACAGGCTTTCAGCAAAATCTTTCTTCACTTTGTCTGGTTTCTTTTCTCTTTGATCAGTCTCTTCCGAGCAGTCGACAACAGCAGTTCACGGCGATTGTGAAATTGAAACTGAAACTTTGAGGACAACATTGTGCTTTAATTGTTAATGCCAAGCATAAACCAACAAATTCGTTTATAATTATGGAGTTAAATAATGTTGCGGTTGGCGATGGTCAAACTGTAAGTGATTATGTTATTTTAGCCATATATGTATAAGTGACAGTGATACACATATGCAGTTCCTTTAAGTGGTTTATGTAAGTGATGAATTTTCAAAGATAATCATCTTGGCAATTGCACTCAATTGAGATTCTCTCTGTTGTTTCAAATCAGCTGATTGATTTTGTTCAATATTCTTGTGTTCCCCAAGAAACTTAACTCTATTTATGGCGAATATCCCAAACTATTTTCTGAGAAGAGAAGATCAATTAATTAGCTAGGGCAATCAAGAGATTGCCTCTGGGGTGCTTTACTGTGCCAGTAGTATGAATTGCCATTTGTCATTTATTTCAACAAACAATTTATGCGACTGATTTATTATCTCCACTCAGTACAGTATTTAGGTCTATAATTTATTACTTTATTAATAATGCAATATATCAAGCTGTGATTCCAATTCCTGCATTACATAAATTGCTGCTAGTCTGATACTCACGCTCAATTAATCAGAATGCCGACACGAGTGCTAACGAGTTTGTGGGAAGTTTCAATAAAAAAAATCGGAGATCTCTGTAACAGTTTGCCCATAGATTAATGCTAATTAATGCAAGTATTAAATATTATATGTAGCTGCAAACAAAAAAAATCCACTTGCAGCCCTATGGAACGTGTAATTTTAACATGAACACATTTTTTAATTAGCATAAGTAAATAAAAAATTTTATTGTGTGAACGTTTTAAACACCCAATAGAAAATTATAAGATTGTGGTAATGCATGTGACGGGTACAAGTGAGTTTCCACAGTCGGGGTGATTTGGTGGTGTCCGTCTGTCTGTCGGTTTATAAGATCTTTTGCATATATGTCTACTTGGCTAGACTGCATGCAAATCAACTTTATTTTTAAATTAAAAAATATATTTATATTATATTATTAAATAAAATATTAAATAGTACAAAATGTGTTTTGATATTTGGTTTTGCATTCTTTCCATCCACCCTAAAAGTGTAATAAATTTTAAAACATTTTAAATAAAAATTGAAATTAAAAAAAAAGGCAGAGTAGATCGTAGTCGAGCTCACTCGACTCCCAATAGAAGAATAAATTAGCAGCTTATTAAATGTGTATAATCTTGTGATTTAGACTGATCCAGAGAAGCTAAATGAGCCGAACAGCCGACAAACGCCATTGGGCGCTGAACCACCGCCCAAAAATCGAGAGATCCAAGCTCGCAGCTGCTCTATGCCATCAACGAGAATCCTGGTAAGCGAACTATTGATACCCCTATATCGGTGGTGGATCAATACTCTAATCTTCTAATTATTGCAGTGTGGTATCTGAGCATATTTCTCGCGTTTCAACACGGCACACTGACAATGATTGGAGCGATTGTCTCGATACCATTTATATTGACGCCTGCCCTGTGCATGTCTGATGAGGATCCAAATCGTGGAATTATCATATCCACAATGATCTTTATCACCGGCATTGTGACATACTTTCAAGCCACGTGGGGCGTTC
>JBAMBJ010004127.1:0-13837 GCA_037043495.1 Drosophila recens
GGACATGGCTATATCAACTCGGCTGTTGATGCTGATCAAGAATATATATACTTTATGGGGTCTGCCACGCCTCCTTCTGCCTGTTACGCACATTTTTTTTGTGACAAAGTTAATAGACCCCTATACTTTTTTAAAGTACGGGGTCTAAAAAACAGTTTTTGGTTTAATTAAATAAAATACGTAAAGAATGAAAAGTTTTTGATGCAAACAAAAAATTAATCGAGCGATGGTTTTTTTTGCCAGTCCTATTATGTATATATACACACTAATCAAAAAAACTGCTTTTTAAAACTCAAAAAATATTGTCTAATGAGAAAATTTTAAGAGAGAAACACAAATGAAAAACACAATTTTTACTTACTTTACTTATAGCTAGATTTCTACATTAGAAATTTAGTTTAAAGAAGAATTTATGTCTCAAAAGATTTTTACATTGTCGATTTCCCAATCTAATGTCATTAATTTTGAATTCTGATCTAAAACTGGTTTTAAAAATATATATTTTTTAAAGTATTTTTTAGTTTTTAGAATTACGGCACTTGGTGTATTTTTTTTAGTCAAGTACTAAAAATCAAACTTGGAATTCTTGTCTAGAAAAATGCGTCAAGTACCTATTATATTTATTATATTTATATTCCTAATTTATATTCGTTAACAGAGTATGTTATGTTTTTGACAGACTATGTTATGTTCGTTAGCAGAGTGTGTTAAGTTACTTACAGAGTATGTTATATTTGTTACCAGTGCATGTTATGCTATTTACAGTGTATGTTATGCCATTTACAGTGCATGTTATGCTATTTACAGTGTATGTTATTTAATTATAAAAGCGAGATGCAAATAGTACCTACATTTTTGAACAGTGTAGAATGTAACTTATTTTAAGATTATTTTCATTTATTTTTTATAATTATTTTTTATTATTATTACTTTTAGCTAGGTTCTAAAATTTAAATTTGTCTCTCCTGAAACAAAGAAGTTGAGACTTAAAAAATGCGCCCAAAACAAACCATGACTTTTTTTGATCAGTGTACACAGAAAAAAAAATGCCGTTCTAAAATCAAGCCTAAAATTCTTGATTTAAGCCTGCATTTTTTAAGTATGTTTCCAGGATTAAGCTGAACAATCAAGCCTGAATCGGGATTAAAATGGGAAAATAAGCCCAAATTACTTGATTCTCTCTCAGCCTCTCTCATTTCAACTGGTCCGGTGGCTCAGTGGTTAGAGTCGCCGACTTGTTTGTAAAAGACCTGGGTGCGATTCCCACCAGTCAATTGCATTCAAAAATTTTCTTCACTAAAAAAAAGATGTAAAAAAAAACAATAAAAAAAAATAAAATAAAAAATATTAAAAAAAAAATTTTAAAAAAAAATTAAAAAAAAAATTAAAAAAAAAATTAAAAAAAAAATCTTAAAGAAAAAATTAAAAAAAAATTTTAATGTAACACAAAACAATTTTTTTTTTAGCCTGAATTTAAGAATTTCAGGATTGAATTCGGGATTGAAAAAATCAAGTACAGTCGAACTTCCCTAACTCGAATCACCATTATCCACGAAAAAAGTTCGAGTTAGGGAGACTTCGAGTTAGGGAAGTAGAATTGTATGAAATTTGCCTAGTATTGCCACTCGATTTTGTTCGAGTTAGAGAGACTTCGAGTTAGGGAAGTTCGAGTTAGGGAAGTTCGACTGTATTTCATACTTGGTTTAAGCAAATCCGAGATTACCCCACTTCTGACATCGTTTCGGATTGAATTCGGGCTAAATATCCCGGATTTTTTTTTCTGTGTACAATGTCACTTAATCTCTCTCTGTCTCTCTCCCTCTCGCTTGCAGCACCAAGTGGAAGCGTCAGAATCAACTGCGTCTGGAGCAGCTGCGTCACCAGGCGACGCTGGAGAAGGACTTTGTGGTGAATGGCGAGAATGGCGCTGGCGGCGCTCTCGGCTGTTGCCCCAGCGGTTTGTCCAGCTCGTTCAGTGCCGCTGCCGCTGCCGCCGCTGCGGCCAGCAATCCGTGCAACTTCCTGACCTCGGCCGCTGCAGCGGCCATCTTCCGCAACGTTGGCTATGTCCACGGCTGTCCCATGTAAGACAGAGACAACACATGCAACATGCGGCGTTGCCAAATCGCTGTCATCGCTTCCCCTCGCTTGCCTATGTAAATAGTTGATACATAAATGTTTTTGTGCAATACACGAATCTGTGCTTCAAATCGATCCTAAACGCGTTATCGATGTAACACAAAATTCGATTTATCGCAAAAGTTTAATCGATTTAACACAAAACTTGAGCTGTTGATTTAATACAAAATTCTATCTATTTATCGATGCAACGCAATATAACGATTTGTCGCATAATCGATGGATCACAAAATTCGAGCTGTCAATCAATCGATAGAATACAAAACTCAAGCTACCGATTAGTCGATGCATTGAAAAAATTGAACGATTTGTCGATTAATCGAAGCGCTACAAAAATTTGAGCTATCGATTAAACGATGTTACATACAAAATTTAGCTGTTCATCAATCGATACAACAAAAAATCGATTTATCGTTGCGTTGCAAAAATCGATTTATAGATTTATCGAGTCGAGTTCTGTTAAACTAAAAATCGATTTATCGATGCGTTGCAAATATCGATTTATAGATTTATCGAGTCGAGTCGAGTCCTGTTTAACCAAACAAATCACGATCTCCTCCCTCCCTCCCTCCCTGGCCCTTTAAAGCGCCTCCCTCTCCCCGCACGTCTGGATTCAATCATAAACATTAGGCTTAGTCAAATTAACTGTAATATACACACAGACACACTCACTCACACACACACACACACACACACACGCAATTACAATTGTAAACACCAAGCACCATATTAAAGGTTTTTTTTTGTGAAAAATAAAATTGAATTGCATATTTGATAAAGTTCGTTATGGAAAATGTGCGTATAAAATTATTGGGAATTTTTGGCTGGTTTAACAGAGGTTTTTACAAAGGCTTAACAGAGACTTAACAGAGGTTTAATTAATTTGAAAAACTCAGGAAAGTTTCTTTAGATGAAATGTTTTGTTCTGAATTTTCCGATTAAATTTAGTATTTAATTTAATGAATTTAAAATGAGGTTTAAAAAATTTAATAAAGAAAGTTTTACCAATTACCGATAAACTGAGTTTATCCAACCGATTCTTGCAAATCATTAAATTAAATATTGTTGTTAATGTTTAATCGACGTAAAAATTACAAATAATTTTTGTTGTGAACCAATATCAAGTAACCGTTAACCGTTAACCGTTTTGAAAACGGTATCCTAAGACTTTGCGTAAACGATAACCGGTAGGCAAAATTCGAAGTTAACCGATTCGGTTTGATAGCTTGATTATTATTCCGCAGCTCCATTATCACCAAGACATTTACCGCTAGTCAACCGGTTACTGTTACTGTTACTGTTAAAGTTCAGGCATAAAAGCTTGCGCTTCAATTGGAATTCTTATTCCTATTCCAATACGAATTCGCATTCATTGAGTAATGCTTAACAGGCAACTTGAGCGAATCATACAAAACGATATCAATTTGTCGCTATATAGTAGTAAATGGCAAGTTACCTATGTATATACATACATACTAAATATATATATAAATATACACAAATACATGTGTAAAAGTGTTTGTGTGTGCTTTAGGGAAGGAGGAATTGTCAGACATGCTGTCAGCCAACCGGAAAACAAGCAACAAACTCGGCACGCAATTATAACGGGCCACATAACCGCACAGAGCGACCGCATATGCAATATGCGTGGGCGCAAACGAGACAGCAACAGTAACGAGAGCCTGCTAAAGTGTGAGTGCGGGCAGAGAAGGCAGCAAACGAAGCGACGTCGCAGTCGCAGTCGCAGTCGAAGCATTTGCGGACAGTGATGCCAAACATATTCCGGGAAAAAAAAAAGACAAAACAAAAAAAAATTTCAGAAAAACCGGGCAAACAGGGAAAGTGTTTTCTCCTTTATATCGTTTTCATTTTCAAATAAGATAAAAAAAAGCCAGATTTTCGGATAGAATATGCTTTTTTTTTTTTAGCTGAAAAAAGGCTAAATTGGCAACACTGTTTGCGGTTTGATTTTTCATGCACATTTAGCTCGCGAGTATGAACGAAACACAAAAAGGACGAGAAATGTTTAGTCACAAATTGAATCTCAGTTTAACGAGCAGCAGCTGTGCAGCAGCGAGAGAGAGAGCGAGAGAGGACGAATAGTTAAAAGAGTGGTCGCTTGCACAGACAAACACACACACACACACACACACACACATTGTGATAGGTGATTGAAATGTGGAGCAGGAGGGGGGTGGGGAAATTGAGAGAGAGAGTGCAGTCGACGTCGTAGTTTCAAGTGGCCACAAACGGAAGCAGCGCAGAACGCTAATTAAAAAGACACTTGACTTTTGACGTGGCGAATGGTGAAGAAGAGGGGAAGGGGAAGGGGAAGGGGCAAGCAAGTTGGCTTTGCGTTAAGTTTTTTTGCCATGAAATTGTCTATGAAATGTGAATGTAATTTAATGAATAAAATGCAGCATAGACAGCAACCCCTTCCCACTTCCCTCCCTCTCTCTCTCTCTCTCTCTCTATCTCTTTCCCGCTGTTGCATTCCCCTCTCACAGAGAGAGAGATTTGATTTTATTGCGGTTCATTTGCGGTTGTATTGAAATTTGAATTGCAATTTTAATTGGTACATTTTACGTCTGCCATCCTTTTGAGGATGCTCCAAAAAGGATACTCCTCTCTCCTTTTGAGCCAACTTTGTGGAAATTTCCGTTTGTGGCTGCACTTTGATTTGTATTTATTTAATGAGTTATTAATTGCATTAAGCTTTCAAACGGAACAAAAACAGATGAAATACAAAAAAAAAAAAAGCAGCCTCAAAAGGATAAAGCATAAAAGGATAAAGGCGGTCAAAGTCATAGTCTGACTGGAGGAAAACTCAACAAAGTTGCAATTAAATCAGTTGCATAGAGAAATAAAAACCGTTACCGCAACCGTATCTTATAACCGATTGAATGTAGCAGGGATTAAAACCCTAACCGAAACCGTAACCTTTAACCGGTAAAAACCGATTGAAATTTGTAACCGTAACCGAAACCGTAACCGAAAAAAAAATTTTCCTCTAACCGAAACCTTTAAACCAAAACTCTGTAAACCGAAATAACCGTTTAGTAACCGTTTCATTTAAAAGGGTTAATTTCGGTTTTTCATACATCTTCAAACAAATTTTATTTACAATTTTTATGATAAAAAATGTAAAAAAGTTTTATTATTATTTAATATTTTAAAAATTGCGAATAAGAGTTATGGTATAACTTTAAAATACAATTTTAAAAGCATGTTTTATTATTAATTTTTGTTATACAAATTTAAAAACAAGCTAAAAATAATTTAAAACGAAAAATTTTGAACTGTTTTTTATTTTTTCCGACTCATAAGTCTTGTTTGCGATCTCTGATATTTTGTTATTAGTTTTGTATTTTGTTTTTGATTTTATTTTTTATTTTGATTTAAATGTGAAATAAAAGTGTGAATGAAACATTAAGAAAGTTATGCCTTTTTAATTACTATTATATTGTTAATATAATTATATTTTAATACAGAATTTTTTTTTGTGAACCGAAACCGTACCGGTATTTCAAAACCGAAACATACGAAAACCGGCTCACCGTTACGAAACCTTTATTCAAAGATTGTGCGTAACCGATAACCGAAAACCTAAATTCAAACATAACCGAAACCGTAACTGAAACCGATATTCGTTTCGGTTTTAATCCCTGGAATGTAGTAACCTTAACCGAAACTGAAACCGAAATCGAAGCAAAATTATTATTTTTACCTTAACAGAAAACCGAAATTTTTCAAACCAAAATAACCGTTAGCCATAACCGTAGCCGTTAACCGATATTAACCGATTGAAATTGGTAATTGTAATTGAAACCGAAATCGAAACAAAACATTTGAATTATAGCAAAACCCAAAAACCGAAAATTTCAACTGAAATAACCGTTAAGCAACCGATTCATGCGCAACCGTTAAGTTCGGCTTTGTCAAGCATAAAATTGAATAACGTTCGCTACGGTCGAATCATCGTTTGTCAACAACTTTATTTGATTTTCGTTTCTGCCGTGATTTAATTTAAATATTGATCTCTTTTAAGAGACCTAAATTTTTGAAATTTTTAAGTATTCGTTTTTCCATTAAAAAAAAATTTAGAAACCAAAACAACAAATAAACCGTTAACTGTTACCTAACCAATATATACAAATTTTGCGCAATCGATAATCGAAAACGTAAATGCGAACATAACCGAAACCGTAACTGAAACCGGTTAACATTACCTTACATTGATCTACACTGAAAAAAATACCACTTTCTAAAATCAAGAACATTCATCTTAAATATTTTGTTCTTGAAATAAGAATATTTTATGACCAAAGTACTAAAACTAAGAATTTTAATCTTAAAAATCGTAAGTTCTTAATATAAGAATAAAATTCTCAAATTTAAATATTTTGTTCTTAATATAAGACCATTTTAGGACCAAATTACTAAAACTAAGAGTATTATTCTAAAAGAGGATAGGTTCTTAATATAAGAATAAAAATCTTAGATCGTTGATCTTTTTCTCTTAAAATAAGAACAAAAATCTTAAAATTGTTTTACTTTCTGAGACCAATAATTCACAACTGGTTTTGGCAAGTGTTTTGTGTATTGTTTTTGTTGTTTAGTGTCATATCGACATTACTAGACCTCAAGTTAACTAAAACTTACTTCATGATTCTTAATTGAAGCTTAATCTTAATTTGAGATTTTTTGTCTTCAGTATTCAAAACTTTTTGGTCTTAAAATAAGAACACATAATCTTAAAAAAAAAAACGTTTTATTCTTATAATAAGTTTTGTGGTCTTGAAAATATAAGATTTTATGGTCTTAGAAATAAGAACTTGGTCTTAGTTAATTGAAATGTTCTTAGAATCAAGATGTGTTTTCTTACTTCAAGATTTTCATGTTCTCGACGCATTTTTTAGACCAATGTTCTTACTTCTGAGACCAAAATCTTTATTTTAGATCCATTTTTTTATCAGTGTACATTTACATATGGGCACTTCCAGGATCGAGAAGGCGACATTTGTATGTCTTTAAATGACAAAAAAAAAAAACAATGGCTAAAGTTAACATTTTCAAAAATGTTTGCCCACGGGTTTAATGCCTTTTATCAACACTATTTTTATGATAAAAGACAAGCTTTGAGGACTTGTCGTTTTTGAGTTATTTATAGAAAACAATGCATCGCGAACGTGACGAAAAATGGAAGTCATGTTTGACTTCATCTTGACAATTGCGAAAGTCTGCGAAATGTGGCGAGTAATTTGGAAGAAAATACTCTTAAACCATAACAAAATAATGCAGTTTTTCATTTAAAGAACTACTATCATTTTATTTATTTTACAAGTTTTATTAGTAATTTGTAACGCGACATCGCGAACGTGGCAAGATTTCCACCTAGTTTGTTCCAAGAACATGTTCATTACATTTTATTCGATATATCGAAAACAGTTTGTAAAACTTGTTTTAAATTAAATTTTCAATATATATTTCTACTATCTTAGTGTCATCGATAAAATATAAAAGGTCTATTTTGGAAACCAATTTTTAAGAAAATGGTCAAAAATATTGAAAAAAGTGAATTTATTCCAATATATAATCTATATGCTCATCCTATTGAATTTCTTCTAGCGTATATTGCTTAAATAAATAACTTGAATATATTTTTGAAATCAAATTTCACAAGCTCTGAGTTTTTGATCAATTTCAAATATTTGGGCGAGGTGGACCTTCTGTGGAAATGCAACACTATCATTAACATTAACATTCGGTTTTATACTCTGCTAACTTGAAGCATTAAAAAAATACTTGATAGAAATATAATTGTACAAATATTGCACACATCAATTTTGAAAAGCATTGTTTAAATGATAATGGTGAGATAGTTCGACAACTTGATTAATTTTGTTTGTTGATTTTTAAGCTTCGATTTTAAACTCGATTCACAGTTTGGATTCACAACAATATTAAAAACTCATCATTAAGAAGCTTCACTGTACAAATTTTTAACAACTAAAGGAATAATAAGTTTAATTAATATTCTGATAAAAAATTCGAAATTTGTTGAATTCTATTCTATTCCATTTAAATAAAATAATGCTAGAAAAAAGACCATATGATAAGATAAAGATTTCTGCCTTTGATTTCATTTTATATGCATTGTGTTCTCGTTTTATCAAAATCAGAGCTAAATGAGATGCTTTGTCAGCTTTTGGTTAACGATTAAACAATTTAAGAGTAAATGAATACACGCACTCAAAAAAACAGATAAAAGATACAAATAGAAGATACAAATACAGATACAAATAAAAGATACAGATACAAACGTGCACGCAGCAAACAATTAACGGTTAACGATGCTGACAGCAGCAGCAGCAACAACAACAACAACAACAAAAACAACCGCCACCCACCCAGACAAGTGTCAACACGCCCCGCGGCACAAACACAATTGGCAACATTTTTCCAAACGGATAATGACGAAACATTTTAATCACAAAATGAAACCGAAACTGAAACCGAAACCGAAACCACCACCGTAGCAGGAGTGACAAGGACAACAACAGCAGCAGTAGCAGCAACAGCAGCACTCACACACATACACTCTCAAACATACACTCTCACTCACACACACACACTCACACCACCAAGCTCAGACTCAGGCGGAAGTCAAGTGGCTTTTGTTACCGATATTGTTATTGTTATTGTTATTGTTGTGGTTTGAGTCTCAACCAGTGTTGCCAATTTAGCTATTTTCCCGACAGATTTAGTGGGTTGCAACTGGCAAATGCGGGATAAATTGTTAAACAGCGGGTAGCGGGAATTTTAGCTACTTCAAAAATAATTTTAGCTTTTTGAAAACATCTGGTAACTTCATGTATTTTTTTGTTTTTCGATGCCACACTTAAACACTTGGTAGTATTTTTTTTATTTGAATGGCACAAAAACATCGATAAGCCAAAAGAGCATTACATTTTATCGTTTTTAAGTATGAAATCAATTGGATCGAGTTTTATACCATCACTAACAAGGTATTTTACAATTTATGATTCGATCGCGATTGTATTATTTTCTATGTAGTATTTTTTATGTTTTTTTTTTAAATTGCTAAAAATCCTCTTTTTGTGTGAGAAGGAGGGAAAAGGGTTTAAAATAGCAATTTTTAGCAAATTTTAAAAAGTCATAAAATATATAAGGGAAGAGATTTTTAAAATTTTTTTTTGCATTTACACCTAGAATTGTTTGAAGTATATTTGCATCAATATATTCCAAAAACACTGGATTAAATCATTAAAAATATCGTTTTACTACTCTAGGGTTTTTTTTAGCTACCAATAAA
The DNA here is from genome assembly GCA_037043495.1 of Drosophila recens. Classification (NCBI taxonomy): domain Eukaryota; kingdom Metazoa; phylum Arthropoda; class Insecta; order Diptera; family Drosophilidae; genus Drosophila; species Drosophila recens. The sequence goes on from JBAMBJ010004127.1 coordinate 9,476, forward strand.
TGGTTTTTAGCTATTTTCAGCTTTTTTCAAAGGCTATTTTGGCTTTTTCATGTCCCGAAGAGTTGGCAACACTGGTCTCAACTCGTCGTCGACAAACGGCGGCAAATGAGCTTAATAAAAAGCGATGAGTCCATGTTATCGATAGTGCCTACTATCGAAAGTAAAAGGGATCAATGCCTGAAAAACTTTCCATTAGTTTACAGTCCACTTTGATCCAGATGTCGTTTTTTTTTTTTTTTTTTTTTTTTTTTGGCACAAACAAAGTCTACTTGTACCGGCACAAAAGATCTAATACTGGTCGCAGTGCAGAAAGGCCTTATTTAACATAAGTCTACTTGTAAAGCTAGAGACTTGAAACTTTACATGAACCTCAGTTAGACTAATTTAGAATTTTGAATTTTTTTTTTTTTTGATTTGGATCACGCCTTCTTCTTCCCCCCCCCCCCTCCCCATCCGACTATGAGAAATATATGTAAAATATTTTTATAAAATCCTAATGTAAACATGGGGAAATTTGGAATAAATCTTAGTCAGGCTGATGTCGAATTTATAATATTTTTTGTTTTTTAGTTGGACCTTGTCTTCACCCCCCTTCTTTTTTCATACTCATTGAAAAGTAAAAAAAAAATTTTTATAAACTTATATATGCAGGAAAGTATTTCATTCTTCGCATGTTTGCTAATCAGGCAAAAGTAGAATTTATAATATTTTTAGTTAAAAAAAAAGTTAAAAAAAAATCCGATTTTCTAGCAAAAACTAGTCGGCGGTGCTACAGTCGAGCGGTACTCTCAAACAACAAAAAGATGTTCATACTAAGACTTTATTTGGACTGATCGTTCCTATGGCAGCTATATGATATAGTAATCCGATTTCAATCAAATTTGGTCAGTATGTATGGGACCATCTTTTATGCACATTCTGTCAGTTTGGCTGCTTTAAGCGTTAAATAAATAAATAGATAAATAAATATATGAATAAATAAATTAATAAACGAATAAATAAATAAATATGGGCAGTTCCACAGAAAGTTCACCTCGCCCATCTTGAATACATTCTTCAAGCTGAAGGGAACCTCATCGAACCTCAGATGTCCATCGATAGTAATAAGTATCGCGCAAACTTGTTCGATGTTTTAGTTGGGAACTTCAGACTCAATCGAATCGATGAGGATCGATTCACAGTTGATTGTGGTGCGTTGCATAGAAAGCAGCGATATTAAAGCTAGTGACATAGAGACACAGAGAAAGAGAGAGGGAGAGGAAAGAAGGAAATAGATAAAAAAAATAAAAATAATGGAACCGCCGTAAGTGCAATGATAATTTCACATGTACTATATTATTAAAAAAAATATACATATATATAATTTGAAAGCAACTTCATTATAATGTTTTGTGTAAATAATTGTTTAATTAATATTAAAATAGAATTTAAAAGCAACTTCATAAAAATGCTTCGTGAATTTAAATCTATGAAATCATATAGAAATCTTAGGTAAATAATAATTTTATTACTATAAAAAATATATAATTTGAAAGCAAATGTATTTTGATGTTTCATGAATGTAAACTTCTGATAATAATTTTCTTATTATCAAAATAAATGCATAAATATTCATATGTTTTGCGGATCTAAATCTATAAAATCATCAAGAAACCTTCAGTCATCCAGATCCGAATAGTTATCGACGGGTAGAGTTGGAAATTCTTGGGGCTTTTCCTCTTCAGGCTCAGGCAACATGGGAACCTCGCGTTTCACACGATCCAACATGCCCAACATTTCGCGTATGCGAAAACCAATCTAAAAAAAAGTAAGCTATATAGTTAGTTAAATAATATAGTTAGAGATCTAATAATACAACCTTGGCAAAGCGACCCAACTGCGCGGCGACCTCATTGCTGATGAAAGTGGCCCAGGTGACCATTGACTGCAAATCGATGCCGCGCATTTGAAAGAAATGATTTGGATAGCCAAATTGCTTGAGCTCATCGTTATTGTCGACCAGTAAAAGCTCGATTAGTTTATTGATCGCATGCAACATCAACTCCAGTTCCTCCCGCTGCTCCGCACTCAATTCGCAGAGACTGTAGCTGGGCTTCCAGCCCAGACTTAAGGCGAGTTCCTCGAACTCCCGATAACGATGCATGGTTATCTCCATTTTCAGTATTCGGCCAACTATCGCCCACAACAGGCAAACGGAAATGGGCAGCGCCAGACTTGAGATGAGCAATAGACCCATCGACAAAGTCAATAGTTTCACATTGGAATCGGCCTTCCATTTGCCCAGTTGCTCCAGCAGAAACTCAACATGACCGTGAACCTGAAATATGTTTCAAAATCAATATAAAAATATATAAAACATAAAATATAAGTATAAGTATAAAATATAAAAACTATATATAAAATTATATAAAATATGTAAAACAAAAAGTATATATAAAAATATTTAAAATATATAAAATATGAAAATATACAGTGGCGGCAGAATTATTAGGGACGCTCTTTCTTTTACTATAACAGCTATTGTAAGTCAATTCTTCAAATTTAAAAAAAAATATTTGGAAAGGTCATCTAAATTCCGTTTGAATGATGTATAACTTTCCTTAACCCATTAAGTACCCATTAAAATATTCGAATTTTAAAAAAAGTCTACTTTTTCAACTTTTTTCCTCGATTTTTCCCAAAAAATGTTGGGATGCAAAAACATTCTTCAAAAAATTTTAGGAGTAACTGCAAAAAAAATTTTCAAAAATCGTTTCGCTGGTATTTTTTATAATTTTTTGAAAATTCTTAAAAAATTTTTGAAAATTCTTAAAAATACCATTTTAACCCATTTTTTCCTCATTTTCATGCAAAAAGTGCCTTTTTTGCAGTTTTCAAACAATTTAAAAAAATACTAACAAAAATATTTGTGCAAATCTTTTTTTTGCAGTCACTCTTAGAATTGTTTGAAGAATTTTTCGGCATCAAAATATTTTTTGGAAAAAGTCGAGGAGAAAAGTTGAAGAATTTCCTTTTTTTTAAATTCAAAATTTTCGATGGGTACTTAAGGGGTTAAAGAAATTTTGGTGTCATTCAAACGGAATTTAAACGACCTTTCCAAACATATTTTTTTTACTGTGAAGACTTGACTTACATAGCTGTTAAAGTAAAAAAAAGGGTGCATACTTTAAGCTGTGAGCCACTGTATATGTGATGGAAAAAAAAATAGAAACGATATTTTTTTTTTGTTATTTTTAAGGCTGCTTTGGAAGCTAGTTTCATAATACCCATTTTTCGCTCACTGTAAAAACTTGGGGGTATCTAAAATTAAATAAAATAAGATTGGCCCAATTCTTGATGTTGATATTTTGCAATCTCCATTTAATATCGAGAACTCAAAGTTATCTTCGAGTTCGAATTAATGTTAATTTCGACAGGATTTTGGCAATATCGAAGAAGAGTGCACTTACACTATTTGACAAGCTTGTCAATTTCATCTCAGTAATTGTTGAAGTTTTTTAAACTTTCGCTTTTAAAGCTTTCCAGTTATTGTCAAGTTTTACTTGAAGGAGTTTCAAATAAAATCTGAGCGATAGTAACGATAGTAGTAGCAATAGTAACGATAGTAGTTGCAATAGTAATGATAGTAGCAGCGATAGTAACGATAGTAGTAGCAATAATAACGATAGTAGTTGCAATAGTAATGATAGTAGTAGCAATAGTAACGATAGTAATAGTAAAGATAGTAGCAGCGATATTAACGATAGTAGTAGCAATAGTAATGATAGTAGCAGCGATAGTAACGATAGTAGTAGCAATAGTAACGATAGCAGTTGCAATAGTAATGATAGTAGCAGCGATAGTAACGATAGTAGTAGCAATAGTAAAGATAGTAATAGTAAAGATAGTAGCAGCGATATTAACGATAGTAGTAGCAATAGTAATGATAGTAGCAGCGATAGTAACGATAGTAGTAGCAATAGTAACGATAGTAATAGTAAAGATAGTAGCAGCGATAGTAACGATAGTAGTAGCAATAGTAATGATAGTAGCAGCGATAGTAACGATAGTAGTAGCAATAGTAACGATAGTAGTAGCAATAGTAACGATAGTAATAGTAAAGATAGTAGCAGCGATAGTAATGATAGTAGTAGCAATAGTAACGATAGTAGTAGCGATAGTAACGATAGTAGTAGCAATAGTAACGATAGTAGTTGCAATAGTAACGATAGTAGTAGCAATAGTAACGATAGTAGTTGCAATAGTAACGATAGTAGTAGCAATAGTAACGATAGTAGCAGCAATAGTAACGATAGTAGCAGCAATAGTAACGATAGTAGTAGCGATAGTAGCGATAGTAACGATAGTAGTAGCAATAGTAAC
>JBAMBJ010004130.1:0-33373 GCA_037043495.1 Drosophila recens
ACTCGACTACCGATTTGGGAAAGGATAAGTCTACTGCCTTTTCTACAACTTGATCCCCACTAAGCTTATTCTGTACCATGAACTGGGCCAAGTCACCGACCACCTTAGACGATGGCGTCACCTTGATAATGTCTCCCAATAAGATATTGGCTTCTCGATAGGCCTTCTTCACCTCCTCGAACACATCGCCTAGTCCCAGTGAGAATGCCTGGAACTGCAGATTTGTATACTGTCCTCCGGGTATTTCATTTAAGTAGACATCCGCATTTCCCGAACGCATCGTGGTAGTGCATTCAAAGGGTCCGTAAAGGGTTCGGGTTTGCTCCCAATAGGCCGAATAAGCTGAAACGTCGCTTAATTTGAATTCTGTGTCCAAGGGTGTTCCCTGCAACGACGCCACTACAGCTCCCATACTGGGTTGCGAGGTCATTCCCGACATGGAGTCAACAGCAACATCGACCACATCTGCTCCGGCTTGGGCACAAGCGAGCATGGAGGCAACACCCGCTCCAGAAGTGTCATGAGTATGAACATGAATTGGCAAGTCCGGATGCTTGTCCCGGATGGCAGTGATCAGCAACCTGTGGAATTAAAAATAACCATGAGTATTACTGTTTCCATCATTGGGATTCTAATCTAACCTCGCTGCTTCAGGTTTCAATAGACCCGCCATGTCCTTGATGCACAGGATATGTGTTCCGGCCTTGACCAGCTCATCGGCCAAGTTGGTGTAGTACTTCAGATCGTACTTGGTGCGCTTGGGATCACTCACGTCTCCTGTGTAGGAGATGGCCGCCTCCACAACGCCGCCCGCCTTCCCCGCCGCCTCCATGCCAATGATCAGGTTCGGCAAGTAGTTGAGTGAGTCGAAGACTCTGAAAATATCCATGCCAGTTTGCACCTGGGATAGGAAAGGAAGTCAATCTTCAGTGATAATCCTGTGATATATTTATATATAATATATTTTATATATTTACCGCGAGTTCGCAGAACTTGTAGACCACGTTGTCCGGGTAGCTGGTGTAGCCAACGGCATTGGCACCGCGCAGCAGCATTTGGAATGGGATGTTCGGAATGCGCTTGCGCATCTCCTCCAGACGCTCCCAGGGGCACTCGTGCAGGAATCGCAGGGCCACATCGAAGGTGGCGCCTCCCCAGTTCTCCAGGGAGTAGAGATTGTTGAACTTGTGCGCCACGTAGGGCGATATCTTCAGCAGGTCGTGGGTGCGCACACGCGTCGCCAGCAGGGACTGATGCGCGTCCCGGAATGTGGTGTCCATCAGCATCAGGTTCTTCCTGGAGCGCACTTCCTTGGCAAATGCCTCGGGACCGAGGCAGACAATTAAATCGCGTAGACCCTCCGGCGGATCCGTCACTAAGGGCAGATCACTGTTGTCATTATATCGACAATAGCTTTGTTATTTTTTTAAAGAAAATTAAAGTAATAATATTTAAAATTCAAATAAATGCTGCAATTTCAGTCATTATCAGTGTTGCTGGTCAGGGAAAGCAGTGCAGAGTCTATGTAGAAGTGCACTGCTTGCTGGCGTGACTTCCAGTGACTCGCATTACCAACTAACCTTAATTTGCCAGTCTGGCAACGCTGTAATTTAAATTTATCAACTGTAATTTGAATATACGAAATAAAGATAAATTCAAAATATCGACCAGGGTAACAGTAGATGTCGTTGTAAGCTCCAAGTAAACTTACACGATGGAACTGTGGGCACCACTGGATTAACCTCGGCCGGCTTCAGCGTCGTTCCCAATGGCGTTTGTGGTCCGTTGACCAAGACTTCGCCTATGTAATTCAGTAGTTGCTGGGCATGATTCAAGGATCGAGTGAATTTGAAAAGCTCCGGATGCTCATCTATGAAACGAGTGTCGAGTACACCATTCAGGAATCTATCGTTTTTCAGCACGTTCAGCAGAAACGGAATGTTCGTCTTGATCCCACGGATGTGGAACTCGCGCAGCGATCGTTGCGCCTTGGCGGCTGTGCTCGGCATGTCATTTCCGTGGGCAATCACCTTGACCAGGAGCGAGTCGTAGTAGGGCGATATGATGGCACCAGCGTAAGTGGACGCACTGTCCAGACGGATGCCCATGCCCTCTCCGGAGCGGAATACCTCGATGCGACCTGTGCTGGGCTGGAAGTCGTTGGCGGGATCCTCGGCAGTCACGCGGCACTGAATCGCAACGCCCCGAGGAACTATCTTCTCCTGGATGAGCCCGAGATCTTCTAGAGACATTCCCTCGGCGATACGTATTTGAGACTGCACCAGATCGATGCCCGTGATCTCCTCGGTGACCGTGTGCTCCACCTGCAATCTGGCGTTCACTTCGATGAAGTAGAAGTTTCCGGACTCATCGCAGAGGAACTCCACGGTGCCTGCGTTCTCGTATCCCACGTGCCTGGCTAGACGCACAGCCGCCTCGGTCATCTTGTCCCTAATCTCGATGGGCAGTCGTGGAGCAGGAGCAATCTCAACCACCTTCTGGTGACGACGCTGCACAGAGCAATCCCGTTCAAATAGATGCACAACATTTCCGGCCTTGTCACCTAGAATTTGGACTTCGATGTGGCGAGGTCGTTCCACGAATTTCTCAATAAACACATCCCCGTTACCGAATGCTGCCTTCGCCTCAGAGGTCGCCCGCTCGAAACTCTCCTCCACCTCCTCCATCTTCCACACCTCTCGCATGCCGCGACCTCCGCCGCCATGCGCCGCTTTAAATATAACTGGAAGACCGTGTTCCTTGCAGAAGGACACGGCTTCTTCCTTGGATGTCACGGGTCCCTCTGTACCCGGTAGAACCATCACATCTGCCTTAACGGCCACAGTGCGCGCTAGCACCTTGTTGCCCATGGTCTTGATCACTTCTGGACTTGGACCGATGAACTGGATTCCCGCATCGATGACTGCTTCGGCAAAGTCACTGCGCTCGGACAGGAATCCATAGCCGGGATGCACTGCATCAATGTCGTTCTCCTTGCACACGCGAATGATCTCTGGAATGTTCAGATATGCCTCCACGGGCGGAAGTCCCTTGCCCACCATATACGATTCGTCGGCCTTCTGGCGATGCATGTGCATTTTGTCCTGCTCCGAGTAGACGGCCACCGACTTGATGCCCAACTCGGAGCAGGCTCGAAACACCCGTATGGCAATCTCGCCTCGGTTGGCCACCAGCACCGATCTTATGGACCTATGTTCCACCTGTAACAAACATGGAGATGGCAGTTACCAATCCAATTGCCGTCCACAGATTTACCTGGCTGGAGAAGTGATTTTTACATATGATGAACACACGAACGCGCAGCAATCTTCGCAGATTTCTGAGTGCATGTTGAGAATCCGTGAGACACATTGGAGACCAAGGCTGTAGATTGTAGATTATACCAGGTTAATATCTATTCTTTAACAATATTTTTTATCGAAATAATTATTTTTATTTTAAGATTACCTAATTTAATTATACTAATGTTTTAAAACATCAAAATATAAAACTGAATTTCGAATTTAATAAAATATATATGTATGTATGTAGATTGTAACGATTTAATGTCAAATTATGTAGGGAGGAGACACTGACAACAAGACGCAAGGTTGCATTGAGGAAAATTTGCAGGGGAGTATGCAGCTCCGCATATAAAAAGTTGTAGCCCTGGAAATACAATTGAATTGATATAAAGCTTAAAAAATGCAAGTATAAAACGAATAAATCTTTAAAAACATTAGTAATAAAGTAATTAATTACCTTTTAGCTCTCGTCATATTTTCTGGAAACTTAAAATAAGCATAAGCCTAACTTTAGTTAGATATTTATATGATTAAAGGAAAGCTGGAAATTGCATAGAATTTCAGACCAATATACATTTTTAGAAAGCTTAAAAATTGTATATACTTAATGTTAGTTTATAAGGATAGGATTCTAAGACTAAAAGGAGCTGTAAATTTTGAATTGGAATGGATTTTCCATTTGAAATGGAGAAAATTTTTCAAAATGCCAGGCGAACAGAAATTAAATTAAATTAGTAAGAAAAAATTAACGATCGTTTGAAGTGAAGAGAAATACATAATTTTTTTAAAAATTAATAAAAAAAAAATTACTATTTTAACCCCTTTTTCCTACGTTTCATACAAAAAAGTCATTTTTAGCAATTTTTCTTGCATAAAAAAGTTTAGAAAATTGACTTTTACATAAATTCGAAATTTTCGAAGGGTACTTACTGGGCTAAAGAAAGCTTTGTGACATTCAAACGGAATTTGAATGACCCTTTGCATTGATGCCAATATGTTAACAATATTTAAAAATTTTTAAGTTAAAAGCATTTTTTAAGCTGTGAGCCACTGTAAATACAGAGAGAAAGGAGCCAAAATATCAACAAAATTACCAGGCGAACAGAAATAAGCAGAAAGCAAAAAAAAAAACACCGTTTAATTTTTAATTTTAAGGTTTTTTATTCTTAAAATCTAAGTCTTAAGTGTATCATGGATAAATAAATTCTATTATGTATAGAGAATGTACAATTTATTAATGTAACGTATGCGGAATGAAATACGAACAACTGTTGTAATACAAATAAAAAATGTTTTTCAAGTCCGACCAACTTAAATTTTTGATATGTTTTTAATTAGACTATAAGCTATTTTTACAAAAAATATTCATGACCATAGCGATCTGCCTTCCTCATATTTGCGAGTACCTTGCGCATAGCCTCCTGAATTCCCTTTGTACCCATTTTAGCAAGCTCTCTTTTGATTTTTAATATCAAACAGTCGATGTTTTTTGGCTTATATTCCTTACTCCAGACATTTCTTTTCATATTTGACCAAAACTTTTCCGTGGGCTTTAACTGAGGCACATTTTAAGGGTTTTGCAGCTTAGGCAGGAAATCAGTGATCAAGTGGTCAAGGGCCTTCAGAGTTGTTCTGGCATAATGAGCAGACGCTAAGTCGGGAAAAACACCGTACTATCATTCTCATAATACTTATCAATACATTTTTCAAGCGCCGGAAGACAATTGTCCTTGTAATTTTGCGATTTCAAAGCCAATCCTGCCTTAAAAAAGACAGGATCGCTGTTTCCACGCTCGCTTATGACCAGCCACAATAAAACCTTTGTTTATGTTATTTGAGTTACATTCTCAGGTGTTTAAATATAAGGAAGCCTAAAGTAATAATTCGGAGTCCACTCATGACCCTCCACTGTGAAAAACGTCTCATTATCCATTATGCAAATCTTTAAACAGCTCGCAGAAAACAAATTTCTAGAAAGCGCACGTAGCCAAAGTTTAATTGTCTCTCTCTGTACTTCAGTGACTTAAGGAACGGTTTTTTTATAACATATCATCACTCCAATGTCTTGTAAATACTTTTTCACCGTTTTGTCGCTCACTTTGTATTTTTTGGCAAAAGCACGATTCGATTTATATGTGCGACCCACAATTTCAGCCTATTATTTGGCTCTAACTTAAGACTACTGTAATGGAAATTTTTTTCCGGATCCAGGGGCTCTTTCCATTTTTTTTTGCATTCTGAACATCCGAAATTATCTTATAAATAAAAGTTTCCTTGAAGCCCATAGCAGAAAAGTATTGAAAAATTTAATTTTTCGGCTAAGATTGGTTATTTGCGCAATATGTGCAAATCCATTTTCGACGGTCTGCTGTGCTTAGAGACATTACCGCGACTGTGCATTATCTAGAAATCTAATTTTTGATGCTATACATGCTAAGATAGTACCATTAATTATAGTGAGTTTTGTTTTGCGCTGTCGATTATGGGAACTTATTGAGAACATGTTCAATTTTGTTCGTATTTCATTCCGCATACGTTAATACGTTATTACTGTATTATACATGAGTGCTGCACAAAATGATTCCTATTTTACAACTGCACAGTTGCTGGTTCTGTTTCGTTTATGACGGCTCCTTATCTTGCATCTGGAGTACATCGTGTCCATTGGTTACTGGTTATCAAGCCTGGAGATATTTCCTGTGGAACAAAATTAGAAGCGTTATTCAATGTTATTCATGAAAAAAACTTAATGCCTTTTAATTTAATGGAAACTAATGCTATCCGGTTAATGGAATGGTCCATGTGTGCTGGACCACTCCAGTAATATTTTGTCTTTGCTCAAAAGCAAAAATAAAACTTTTTACTGAAATAATGCAACCTATGAGATGCAGTAAAATGCAATAAATTTACTTGTTAAATTTTAACAAGATTTTATTATCGGGATCTTTTTGCGTCAGATGCCAAACTTTTTTTTTAGGAAATAATTTATAAATAAAGTTTAATATAAAGTTGAATATCAGAAATTTTGGGACATGAAAGAGGTTTTTAGCTAGAAGATATGTTCTAATAATCTCAGAAGTTTTGCTTTTTAAAGCAACTGTTCGAAATGACGGTGTTCTTTAAATGTCAACGATTTAATTTTTTCGAACATATTTTGAAAGTCACTCATCTGATAAGGTTGCTTTAAAAAAACTAAACTTTAATTTTAATTAATTTAAGTTTGGGTTTCATATGAGTGACGCAAATTTAAACAGTGAATTTAATAATGTTTGCATCGCCAAAATGTATTCGAGTTGTCGATATATCTCCAAATAATACCGATACATCATTCATATACTATGCCGTCCACAGTGATGTAAAACATGTAAAATTAATAATGTAATGTTCAAAGGAATTGTCAAATTAATTATTTGAAATTTAACATTCTTTTACCTAAAATAATTTGAATCATGTGGAATTAAACACTGACTGGATTTAGTTTACACTTTGTTTAAATGTTTATTATATTAAGCAACAAAGAAATTCGAAAAGATCTATACCAATAAAATATTTAACACATCTAAGGACAATAAACATCCGATTCTCCAAGTGGATTTTTCTCTGCATTAATTGTTTGTTCCTTCCGAGTGAGGCATATTCTTGGTTAAATTTTATATGAATAACATTTATTTAAAACAATTAACTTTTATTTCACAGTTTTTAAATATTTATAATCAAATCTAAATATTGATCAAAAATTTGGCAATGGCTTTTAAATTACACAATTTCTTAATTGATTTCAAACAATAATTGTTTGTGCGCAATTGTTATATCAATAGATATTATAAACTTTTCCAAAAAGTACCACAAATACACGTATATACACACAAATACATGCATATAAAATATAAAAGAAACAAGATTTATCATTTATCGTTTGACTTAAGGTAATAGAATTTTGAATGTTGTTGACACGATGATAACACGCTCAACATTTACACATATGTATGGTATATGGTATAGGCATAGGTATATACACATATTGACTATCTTCGTGGATGAAGCGAGTGCAATTATTCAATGATCATGATTAGATCATCGCCCTCCAGCTTCATGCCCTTTGTGATTTCCAATTTCTTGACAACTCCGGATATTGGCGACTGAACAACCATCTCCATCTTCATCGCTGAAAGCACAACCAGAGCATGACCCTTCTCGACTCTGTCGCCCACGTTGACGCGAATATCGATGACATCTCCGGGCATCGGAGCTCCAACTTCGCTCTTCAACGTCTTATTGGCCTTGGGATGCACACGGATTTCCTATTGAAAATAATACATGTACGCAGGTTAAATAAGATACAATTCAGATAGACAATCCACGTTTAATTACCTTCATTGCTTCCTTATCAGGAACGTAGACGGAGCGCAGTTGTCCGTTCAACTCAAAGAAGACCTCGCGATTACCGTTCGCTTTGAGATCGGCAGCCATGGCCAATGCCTTCATGCTCAATGTCTTGCCGCGTTCCAGAGTCACCTCGAATTCCTCGCCCACCTTTGGACCGGTAAGGAACATGCGAGTGTCCAGCTTGTCCACAGGGCCATATTTCTCGCGGTAATGCAAATATTCGTTGGTTACTTGGGGATAAAGAGCTGCCGATACGACATCTCGGTCAGTGACGTTGGCGTGAGATTCCTTGAGTTCAGCCTTCAGCTTATCGAAGTCCAAGGGTTCCATCTTAGCACCTGGGCGTCCTTCAATACGAGGCATGTCCTTCAGAACACGTGACCGCAATGGTTCTGGAAAGCCGCCATAGGGAATACCGATGTAGCCTTGCAGATACTCGAGCACCGATTTGGGGAAGGAGAGCTCCTCAGCCCTTTCCAGCACCTGGTCACTGGTTAGATGGTTCTGTACCATAAACTGGGCCAAGTCACCGACCACCTTGGACGATGGAGTGACTTTAATAATGTCTCCCAGCAGGAAATTGGCTTCTCTGTAAGCCTTCTTCACATCCTCAAAGAAGTCGCCCAGACCCAGTGAGAAGGCCTGGAACTGCAGATTCGTATACTGGCCGCCGGGAATTTCGTTAAGGTAGACATCGGCATTGCCCGAGCGCATCGTGGTGGTGCATTCGAAGGGTCCGTACAATGTTCGGGTCTGCTCCCAATAGGCCGAGTACTCGGAGACATCACGCAAGTCCAGATTTGTGTCCAAGGGTGTTCCCTGCAACGAGGCGACTATAGCGCCCATACTGGGTTGCGAGGTCATTCCTGACATGGAGTCAACAGCAACATCGACCACATCTGCTCCGGCTTGGGCACAAGCGAGCATGGAGGCAACACCCGCTCCAGAAGTGTCATGAGTGTGCACATGAATTGGCAAGTCCGGATGCTTGTCCCGGATGGCAGTGATTAGCAACCTGTGGAGTTGAAAATAACCATGAGTATTACTGTTTCCATCATAAGGATTCTGATCCTACCTCGCTGATTCGGGTTTCAATAGACCCGCCATATCCTTGATGCACAGGACATGTGTTCCGGCCTTGACCAGCTCATCGGCCAAGTTGGTGTAGTACTTCAGATCGTACTTGGTGCGCTTGGGATCACTCACGTCTCCTGTGTAGGAGATGGCCGCCTCCACAACTCCGCCCGCCTTCCCCGCCGCCTCCATGCCAATGATCAGGTTCGGCAAGTAGTTGAGTGAGTCGAAGACTCGGAAAATATCCATGCCAGTTTGCACCTGGGAGAGAGGAAGGGAAGTCAATCTTCAGTGATAATCCTGTGATATATTTATATATAATATATTTTATATATTTACCGCGAGTTCGCAGAACTTGTAGACCACGTTGTCCGGGTAGCTGGTGTAGCCAACGGCATTGGCTCCGCGCAGCAGCATTTGGAATGGGATGTTCGGAATGCGCTTGCGCATCTCCTCCAGACGCTCCCAGGGGCACTCGTGCAGGAATCGCAGGGCCACATCAAAGGTGGCGCCTCCCCAGTTCTCCAGGGAGTAGAGATTGTTGAACTTGTGCGCCACGTAGGGCGATATCTTCAGCAGGTCGTGGGTGCGCACTCGCGTCGCCAGCAGGGACTGATGCGCGTCCCGGAATGTGGTGTCCATCAGCATCAGGTTCTTCCTGGAGCGCACTTCCTTGGCAAATGCCTCGGGTCCCTCGCGCACAATGATGTCGCGTAGACCTTGTGGCGGTTCCGTCACTATTTGAAAAGCGAATACTCTTGTTTTAAATCAATGTTGTATGCAAAAGTAAATTGATGCATCGCTTATTCACAAACACACAACATTCAGTTAGTTAATGGAGCAAACATTGAAATTCCCAGACACCTTAGCAAATAATGTTTACCAAAAACCATCTAATTATCACAACAATACATTCATATATGCCCTATGTACTTACTTACTATGTTTACACATACAATTTGCATATTATTATCAATAGTAAAGAAAAAAGTGAAGCATTATTTTGCTTTTTTTTCCTCCCTCCTTTTCTGAAGATTCCAAACATTTACTGTGTGAAGTTATTTCAGAAATTCCCAAGGGAGTTGTGGTCACGGCTGCCACAATTGGCGTTATTGCGCCAAAACTGGCTCTTTTTTCAGCTATTTTGTATAGTTTTCGGTGAGGTCCATATTTATTTTTTATTTAAAGCCTAGTACCGACGTCAGAAAAAAGGCCTAGCGTAAGGTCAAACTCCATATAAAAAAACGCTGGCGTAAGGTGAATAAGAAGAAGACGACATTTATCTCCGCTTGTCGGTCCGCACGTCAACTAAACTGAAACTAAAAACGGAGTTGCAGATAAGGAACGGGCGTTATCCAGCACTGTTTGAAACATCTGTCAAGCCAAGCGAAAAATATATTTCTTTAGAGTTTCGGTATCTATCTATCTCACTCTCTCACAATAAGTCAAAAGAAATGGCGGTGAAATTAACAAAAAACAGCAGATTGGATCTTTTCGAGACAGCAGACAAAATTCTGCTGATTAACGAGGTGGAAAAGAGGCCAATATTTGTATTTTTTCATTAATTTAGAGGGAGAATCTACGTGAAAAGTTCAAAAGCGATAAGTGCACCAAATACCCGCTGTGCTTGCGTTTCATCGCATATTTCTCCTCTATTAATATTAATATACATTTTTCATTGCCTATTCTCTCCTCTTTTTTGCAAATCAGCTCTGCATGTTCATATTTAAAATAAACCGCTGCTGACGCATAGAGTTACCATTCCATTTTATGTTATTTTTCCGTGCTGCATTGGCAACTCTGGCTTTACGCTCGTCGACAGCTAAATATTGTGCATTTTCCGCCGCTAAAAATTTATCTCACGTCGGTACTAGGCTTAATAACATAATCACTAGTTTAGGATGAAAATGTAAAATAATTTGGAAAATATTTTTTAATTATTTAAATGCAAAAATTGCATCAGCTGCAAAAGAAATGTTGGCTCTTTTAGTGAATTTGTCTCTTTTTTATTTTTTGGCTCAATCTTATATTTTTAAGTGGCAACCGTGGTTCTGGTATTTTAGTATTTTTTATGGTTACTTCGAAAGTACAAGAAAACAGGACTTTGCAGTGTTCACTAACGTCACAAAATGAGATTACTTCTAAATGTCCCCAAACTAGTTAAAATTTAAGTACAGCTCACAAATTAAAATAAATATTAGTGGGATTCCGGTAAACGTTTTTGATTTGCTTTTAATTTGATTTTAATTTTTCAGTCAGCTGTTCACAGCTGCTCCATACAAAATTTTCAGCGTGCCCAGAGCAAATCAGGGAAATGTGGTCTTACTAATTGATTTAAAAAAAACAGCTCTGAGACTGATTATTTTTGCATTTTAATTTTCTTTCAACTCAAAACTGTGTCAGCTGTGTGGCATATGATGTTTGTGTACATTCTGCTGTCATATCAATATGGAGAACGTAAGTCTAATGCATTTAAAGTATTTGTAAATAAATAAATATAAAATGTTTGTTTAAAATTTATTTAATGCTTTTTAGGATGCTTACCAGCCCCTCTTGAAAAAACGCAGAAACAACAGCATAAAGTGGACGGAGTCAAAAGTACTCGAATTATTAGAGATTGTTCTTGACTTAGTAAAAGTAATCAGTGTGCAAAAAGGGTCGTTCCGTCAAATAGTGTTGATTTGGTTAAAAATAATCAAAAGCAAATCAAAAACGTTTACCGGAATCCCACTATTATTTATCAAAATAAATAGATCAATATATTTATTACATTATTAAATTACCCCAGAAATTAGTTGGTTAGACGATGACAATAGTTTCAAATACAATACAAGTTAATGGATATTAGCTGTAAAATTTTTAATGGGAAATTTATTAATTTTTGAGGGAAGTGATTATAGCTAAGAAACGGAACAAACCTGATAATACTTATGTTTAGCTGAACCCAGTTTCTACAATGGTATCTTATAAATGTATTTGTATGTATGTATGTACATGTGAATGACAATATTGTGAATTTCTTATATGACAAATTAAGAGAGCTACAACTCAAACGTACCTTTCGCCTCTCCGTTCTTTTCACGTTCTAACGCTTCCGGAGACAGGTCTTCATTTGTATGAGAATCATGACAACATATCGTTTATGAACATGGTGGAGGAAGTGTTTTTGTTTTTGTTTTGGTTTTTAGAGTATGTATGTGTGTTGCAGTTGTTGGTATTTGAGACGATTGCATTTGGTATTCGATTCAATAGCAAATGTTAGAAACAATAAAGTAAATAGAAAAGTAAAACATAAAGTATGCATATTAAACAAATAAGAACAGCATTCTTCGGCAATCCGAAAATTGTATACATTTGCAGATAGGACTTAAAAATATATCGGGGGTGCCACAGAAATTGCTTTCGCTTGAATTTTACTTAAATTTCATACAAATTTAAGTGAAACTCAAGCGAAAGCGATTTCCGTGGCACCCCAGTATATGTTTAAGAAGTGAAAATATTATAGAAAATGTGAATTTTGAATCTCAAATAATTTAAGCTGTACAAGCTGAACAAATTTTCATAAAAAAGGTATTAGGAATCATTATATAGCTTACGATTTCAGCTATGAATTTAACAGACAAACGGATTGTATAGATAAAATTGAAAAAAAAATACATTTTAATATCTGCATAGGTATAGAAAATGTTTTTCAGTGTAAATCATAGAAAAGCCAGCTTTCTTTTTCAGTCCTCTCCCGACATAAATTCCCAACATTGGTGCATTTTTTAAAATTGCAGTAAGCCTTCAACTTGCGGCGACAAAGAAAAGATTCAAGAGTTTTGTCAAAGTGTTGGAAAGTGTGAGTTGGCCAAGTGAAGGTCGAGGCCAACGCTGAAACAATTAGGTAAAGCAACAGCCATTTTGGTAGCAACAAATACAAGCGTGGATCCGAAAAAAAGCACATGCCTTAGACCATGGTTCAAAGCCAGTCCACTTACCCAATGGAATTGTGGGGACATGAGGATTCACCTCGGCGGGCTTCAGTGTGGTCGCCAGTGGCGTCTGTGGTCCGTTTACCAACACTTCACCCAGGTAGTTCAAAAGCTTCTGAGCACGATTCTGTGTGGTGGTGAATTTAAAGAGCTGCGGATGTTCATCTATGAAGTACGTGTCCAGCACACCGTGAAGGAACTTCTGGTTCTCCAGCACATTCAGGAGGAACGGAATATTTGTCTTGACACCGCGGATTCGGAACTCGCGCAGTGCTCGATTCATTTTAGCAGCGGAACTTTGAAGATCACTTGCGTGGGAAATCACCTTGACCAAGAGGGAGTCGTAGTAGGGCGATATGATGGCACCAGCGTAAGTGGAGGCACTGTCCAGACGGATGCCCATGCCCTCTCCGGAACGGAATACCTCAAGGCGGCCAGTGTTGGGCTGGAAGTCGTTGGCGGGATCTTCGGTAGTAACGCGACACTGAATGGCAAATCCTCGGGGTACTATTTTCTCCTGGGTGAGTCCTAGTTCGTTAAGGGTCATTCCCTCGGCAATGCGTATTTGAGACTGCACCAGATCGATGCCCGTGATCTCCTCGGTGACTGTGTGCTCCACCTGCAATCTGGCGTTCACTTCGATGAAGTAGAAGTTTCCGGACTCATCGCAGAGGAACTCCACGGTGCCTGCGTTCTCGTATCCCACGTGTCTGGCTAGACGCACAGCCGCCTCGGTCATCTTGTCTCTAATCTCGATGGGCAGTCGTGGAGCAGGAGCAATCTCAACAACCTTCTGGTGACGACGCTGCACAGAGCAATCACGTTCAAATAGATGCACAACGTTTCCGGCCTTGTCACCGAGCAGCTGGACCTCAATGTGGCGAGGTCGTTCTATGAACTTCTCAATAAACATGGCGCCGTTGCCAAAGGCTGCCTTCGCCTCGGAGCTGGCACGCTGGAAACTCTCTTCCACCTCCTCCATTTTACGGACCACACGCATGCCTCGACCTCCTCCACCGTACGCTGCCTTGAATATCACTGGCAGTCCATGTTTTTGACAGAATGACAACGCTTCTTCTTTGGATGTTACCGGGCCATCTGTGCCCGGAACAATGGGCACTCCAGCCTCAATAGCTGCAACACGGGCAGCCACTTTGTCACCCATGTTCTGCACCACATTTGGAGATGGACCAATGAATCGAAGTCCAGCATCGATTACAGCCTGAGCAAAATCACTGCGTTCAGACAAGAATCCATAGCCGGGATGCACTGCATCAATGTCGTTCTCCTTGCACACGCGAATGATCTCTGGAATGTTTAGATAGGCCTCCACGGGCGGAAGTCCCTTGCCCACCATATACGATTCGTCGGCCTTCTGGCGATGCATGTGCATTTTGTCCTGCTCCGAGTAGACGGCCACCGACTTGATGCCCAATTCAGTGCATGCTCGGAATACACGAATCGCAATCTCGCCTCGGTTGGCCACCAGCACCGATCTTATGGGCTTGTACTCCACCTGCAGGGAAAGATGAGGTCAACACAGTGCTTATCAATTGCTCGATATACTCTTACCTGAGTGGAGTAGGCATTCTTATTGATAAAGTAGAGCCTTACGCGAGGAATCGCCTTGCGCAAGGTCCTGAAGGCGGCTTGGGACTCCGGCAGGAACATTGTGTGCGCTCTTTAAATGCCGCTATAAACGAGAAGAGATCCATTTTATATTTAGTAACAGATTTAACTACAATATTCATATAATTAAATGAGATAATATCTTGATTGCCGACGTACTTCCATCAATCTACGAGTTGTCAGGGCGCTCTACAAATTTCTTAACGATCCCACAATAAAAACCGAAAATAAAATACAAAATTCTTTTATATTAAGAATCAACGCGATCGCTGCTTAATGCTTGTCACGTGTGTGCATTTATTTATATACTTATGTACATATATGCATAGTATATATAGTATGTATACTGAATGGGGTCGAAAATGTGCGTGGAAATTTTATACTTAATACCCTCCTAATAGATACATCATTTGGTACATTTGGGCAAAAACTGGTTAGGTTTAATTCGTTAAATTGCTTTTACTCGAAATGGTACACTAGTTGAATATGAAAAAAAACAAAAGATGGTACAAACTAACGAAAATTGTACTTATTCAATTTGGTACCAAACTTTTTGTCAAGTGGCAGCCTTGAGTGAGAACAGAAAAAGGAGTCGGTAACAACACTACACGATTCGGTAATAAACCGACTTGAGGCAGAGAGAGAGAGAGAGAGAGAACGAGAGAGCGTGCATCCACAAGATGCAAGTAATCGTACCGCAATTAAATAGTTTTTTTTCGTCTGATTTCGTCACAATCTGTCGGCTGTAATCTTCGGTTAATTTTCATTTGCAAATTATTTTTCAATTCTAATTTTCTTTCCTTTTGTTTTCTCTTTGCCTAAAGTTTGCGTTAAATAAAAAAATAATTTAATAAAAATATTTAATAGAAGAATAATACATGCCGACTAATGTCAATATTGCGAGTATCTATTTAATCGTGAGGTGTTAATAAACTAGTTTATCTTCTCACTATCTGCTTTTATCTGCCTATCAGTCAGTTGATATGCATACACACACACACGTATTTGTGAACATACATATATATAACACAATAATACACATGTTAACACCTATTTAAGATTAAATGTACATGTTGTTCGTTTATTATTGCTAATCGTGTCCGTATCAATAGGGTGCAATTACCGAGTGATCGTTGCTCAAATCTTGCGAGTAATTCAACTTTACCTATTTATTTGACTGGGCATAAAATCAAAAATTAATTGTTTAATTTATTTACCGTTAACAAACAGCCGACACTTCAACTATTGAAAAATGTTCTATATGAGCAAAACAATCAGCTTTTAATGTATAATTTAAATATAACTCTTGTCATTAGGTGTTATAATGTTTTTGAAGCTAACGGGGACAAACTGTAGATAATGTGTAGATATTTAACACACATATACTATATGTATGTACACTCACTCGCATATCTCTGCGTACACCCTTATTTTTGCTATAACAGCTATGTAAGTAAAGTTATCACGTTAAAAAAAATATATTTGGAAAGGTCGCTTAAATTCCGATTGAATGATGCAAAAATTTTCTTAACCCATTAAATACCCTTCGAAAATTTCGAACTTATGTTAAAGTCCAAAACTTTTTTCCTCGATTTTTTCCAAAAAATGTTGGGATGCAAAAAAATTCTTGGAACAATTCAAAGAGTAACTGCAAAAAAAAATTTTCAAAAATAATTTTGCTAGTATTTTTTAAAATTTTTTGAAAATCCTAAAAATGACCATTTTAACCCATTTTTCCTCATTTTCATGCAAAAAGTGCCTTTTTTGCAGTTTTCAAAAAATTTAAAAAATACTAGCAAAAATTATTTTTGAAAATTTTTTTTGCAGTTACTCTTTGAATTGTTCCAAGAATTTTTTTGCATCCCAACATTTTTTGGAAAAAATCGAGGAAAAAAGTTTTGAAAAGTGACTTTTACATAAGTTCTGAAATTTTCGAAGGGTATTTAATGGGTTAAGGAAATTTTTGCATCATTCAATCGGAATTTAAGCGACCTTTCCAAATATATTTTTTTTAACGTGATAACTTTACTTATGTACATAGCTGTTATAGCAAAAATAAGGGTGTACGCAGAGATATGCGAGTGAGTGTACGTACGAATGTATATAGATTATGAAAAATGTATTTCGAATGATTGATTATTCACGATAAATGATACAACAATTTATTTAATTTATGTAAATATATATCAAAATTTGCATGTACAAGTCATTTCAATAACTGATTTAATTCTTACATCGAAATTTCTATGCATTTAAATCGAATAAATCAATTATTAATGCAAAGTAAATTTACAGTTAAATAATTTTGCATTCTGATAAATTTATATGCATATTGCAGTAATTCAATTATGATTTCATGCAAAATAGTAGCATATCATTAATTTATTTGAAATTTAATTGAAAAAGTTATTGCAATCTCAATATTGATACATATACAGTCATTAATTGAATCTACATATGATTAACTATTATTAATGAAATCTCAAGAATTGCGACTTTCAGTATAATTTACATTTCATATTGTACATACACTCACTCGCATATCTCTGCGTACACCCTTATTTTTGCTATAACAGCTATGTAAGTAAAGTTATCACGTTAAAAAAAATATATTTGGAAAGGTCGCTTAAATTCCGATTGAATGATGCAAAAATTTCCTTAACCCATTAAATACCCTTCGAAAATTTCGAACTTATGTAAAAGTCACTTTTCAAAACTTTTTTCCTCGATTTTTTCCAAAAAATGTTGGGATGCAAAAAAATTCTTGGAACAATTCAAAGAGTAACTGCAAAAAAAAATTTTCAAAAATAATTTTGCTAGTATTTTTTAAAATTTTTTGAAAACTGCAAAAAAGGCACTTTTTGCATGAAAATGAGGAAAAATGGGTTAAAATGGTCATTTTTAGGATTTTCAAAAAATTTTAAAAAATACTAGCAAAATTATTTTTGAAAATTTTTTTTTGCAGTTACTCTTTGAATTGTTCCAAAAATTTTTTTGCATCCCAACATTTTTTGGAAAAATCGAGGAAAAAAGTTTTGAAAAGTGACTTTTACATAAGTTCGAAATTTTCGAAGGGTATTTAATGGGTTAAGGAAATTTTTGCATCATTCAATCGGAATTTAAGCGACCTTTCCAAATATATTTTTTTTAACGTGATAACTTTACTTACATAGCTGTTATAGCAAAAATAAGGGTGTACGCAGAGATATGCGAGTGAGTGTACATACACACAGCCTACATATTGTGTTAAATATTCTGCACATTATCTACAGTTTGTCCCTGCTTAGCCTAAAAACCCATTATAACACTCTTAATGACCCAAGAGGTTTATATTTAAATTGCCACATTAAAAAAGCTGATTCGATTTTGCTCATATAGAACATTTTTCAATAGTTGAAGTGTCGGCTGTTTGTTAACGGTAGAAATAAATTAAACAATTAATTGCCGATTTTATGCCCAGTCAAATCAAATAGGTAAAGTTGAATTGCTCGCAAGACTTGAGCAACGATCACTCGGCAATTGCACCCTACTGAGACGGACACGATTAGCAATAATAAACGAACAACATGTACATTTAATCTTAAATAGGTGTTAACATGTGTATTATTGTGTTATATATATGTATGTTCACAAATACGTGTGTGTGTGTATGCATATCAACTGACTGATAGGCAGATAAAAGCAGATAGTGAGAAGATAAACTAGTTTATTAACACCTCACGATTAAATAGATACTCGCAATATTGACATTA
This sequence comes from Drosophila recens, assembly GCA_037043495.1. Classification (NCBI taxonomy): domain Eukaryota; kingdom Metazoa; phylum Arthropoda; class Insecta; order Diptera; family Drosophilidae; genus Drosophila; species Drosophila recens. The sequence continues at coordinate 18,121 of JBAMBJ010004130.1, forward strand.
GTCGGCATGTATTATTCTTCTATTAAATATTTTTATTAAATTATTTTTTTATTTAACGCAAACTTTAGGCAAAGAGAAAACAAAAGGAAAGAAAATTAGAATTGAAAAATAATTTGCAAATGAAAATTAACCGAAGATTACAGCCGACAGATTGTGACGAAATCAGACGAAAAAAAACTATTTAATTGCGGTACGATTACTTGCATCTTGTGGATGCACGCTCTCTCGTTCTCTCTCTCTCTCTCTCTCTGCCTCAAGTCGGTTTATTACCGAATCGTGTAGTGTTGTTACCGACTCCTTTTTCTGTTCTCACTCAAGGCTGCCACTTGACAAAAAGTTTGGTACCAAATTGAATAAGTACAATTTTCGTTAGTTTGTACCATCTTTTGTTTTTTTTCATATTCAACTAGTGTACCATTTCGAGTAAAAGCAATTTAACGAATTAAACCTAACCAGTTTTTGCCCAAATGTACCAAATGATGTATCTATTAGGAGGGTATTAAGTATAAAATTTCCACGCACATTTTCGACCCCATTCAGTATACATACTATATATACTATGCATATATGTACATAAGTATATAAATAAATGCACACACGTGACAAGCATTAAGCAGCGATCGCGTTGATTCTTAATATAAAAGAATTTTGTATTTTATTTTCGGTTTTTATTGTGGGATCGTTAAGAAATTTGTAGAGCGCCCTGACAACTCGTAGATTGATGGAAGTACGTCGGCAATCAAGATATTATCTCATTTAATTATATGAATATTGTAGTTAAATCTGTTACTAAATATAAAATGGATCTCTTCTCGTTTATAGCGGCATTTAAAGAGCGCACACAATGTTCCTGCCGGAGTCCCAAGCCGCCTTCAGGACCTTGCGCAAGGCGATTCCTCGCGTAAGGCTCTACTTTATCAATAAGAATGCCTACTCCACTCAGGTAAGAGTATATCGAGCAATTGATAAGCACTGTGTTGACCTCATCTTTCCCTGCAGGTGGAGTACAAGCCCATAAGATCGGTGCTGGTGGCCAACCGAGGCGAGATTGCGATTCGTGTATTCCGAGCATGCACTGAATTGGGCATCAAGTCGGTGGCCGTCTACTCGGAGCAGGACAAAATGCACATGCATCGCCAGAAGGCCGACGAATCGTATATGGTGGGCAAGGGACTTCCGCCCGTGGAGGCCTATCTAAACATTCCAGAGATCATTCGCGTGTGCAAGGAGAACGACATTGATGCAGTGCATCCCGGCTATGGATTCTTGTCTGAACGCAGTGATTTTGCTCAGGCTGTAATCGATGCTGGACTTCGATTCATTGGTCCATCTCCAAATGTGGTGCAGAACATGGGTGACAAAGTGGCTGCCCGTGTTGCAGCTATTGAGGCTGGAGTGCCCATTGTTCCGGGCACAGATGGCCCGGTAACATCCAAAGAAGAAGCGTTGTCATTCTGTCAAAAACATGGACTGCCAGTGATATTCAAGGCAGCGTACGGTGGAGGAGGTCGAGGCATGCGTGTGGTCCGTAAAATGGAGGAGGTGGAAGAGAGTTTCCAGCGTGCCAGCTCCGAGGCGAAGGCAGCCTTTGGCAACGGCGCCATGTTTATTGAGAAGTTCATAGAACGACCTCGCCACATTGAGGTCCAGCTGCTCGGTGACAAGGCCGGAAACGTTGTGCATCTATTTGAACGTGATTGCTCTGTGCAGCGTCGTCACCAGAAGGTTGTTGAGATTGCTCCTGCTCCACGACTGCCCATCGAGATTAGAGACAAGATGACCGAGGCGGCTGTGCGTCTAGCCAGACACGTGGGATACGAGAACGCAGGCACCGTGGAGTTCCTCTGCGATGAGTCCGGAAACTTCTACTTCATCGAAGTGAACGCCAGATTGCAGGTGGAGCACACAGTCACCGAGGAGATCACGGGCATCGATCTGGTGCAGTCTCAAATACGCATTGCCGAGGGAATGACCCTTAACGAACTAGGACTCACCCAGGAGAAAATAGTACCCCGAGGATTTGCCATTCAGTGTCGCGTTACTACCGAAGATCCCGCCAACGACTTCCAGCCCAACACTGGCCGCCTTGAGGTATTCCGTTCCGGAGAGGGCATGGGCATCCGTCTGGACAGTGCCTCCACTTACGCTGGTGCCATCATATCGCCCTACTACGACTCCCTCTTGGTCAAGGTGATTTCCCACGCAAGTGATCTTCAAAGTTCCGCTGCTAAAATGAATCGAGCACTGCGCGAGTTCCGAATCCGCGGTGTCAAGACAAATATTCCGTTCCTCCTGAATGTGCTGGAGAACCAGAAGTTCCTTCACGGTGTGCTGGACACGTACTTCATAGATGAACATCCGCAGCTCTTTAAATTCACCACCACACAGAATCGTGCTCAGAAGCTTTTGAACTACCTGGGTGAAGTGTTGGTAAACGGACCACAGACGCCACTGGCGACCACACTGAAGCCCGCCGAGGTGAATCCTCATGTCCCCACAATTCCATTGGGTAAGTGGACTGGCTTTGAACCATGGTCTAAGGCATGTGCTTTTTTTCGGATCCACGCTTGTATTTGTTGCTACCAAAATGGCTGTTGCTTTACCTAATTGTTTCAGCGTTGGCCTCGACCTTCACTTGGCCAACTCACACTTTCCAACACTTTGACAAAACTCTTGAATCTTTTCTTTGTCGCCGCAAGTTGAAGGCTTACTGCAATTTTAAAAAATGCACCAATGTTGGGAATTTATGTCGGGAGAGGACTGAAAAAGAAAGCTGGCTTTTCTATGATTTACACTGAAAAACATTTTCTATACCTATGCAGATATTAAAATGTATTTTTTTTTCAATTTTATCTATACAATCCGTTTGTCTGTTAAATTCATAGCTGAAATCGTAAGCTATATAATGATTCCTAATACCTTTTTTATGAAAATTTGTTCAGCTTGTACAGCTTAAATTATTTGAGATTCAAAATTCACATTTTCTATAATATTTTCACTTCTTAAACATATACTGGGGTGCCACGGAAATCGCTTTCGCTTGAGTTTCACTTAAATTTGTATGAAATTTAAGTAAAATTCAAGCGAAAGCAATTTCTGTGGCACCCCCGATATATTTTTAAGTCCTATCTGCAAATGTATACAATTTTCGGATTGCCGAAGAATGCTGTTCTTATTTGTTTAATATGCATACTTTATGTTTTACTTTTCTATTTACTTTATTGTTTCTAACATTTGCTATTGAATCGAATACCAAATGCAATCGTCTCAAATACCAACAACTGCAACACACATACATACTCTAAAAACCAAAACAAAAACAAAAACACTTCCTCCACCATGTTCATAAACGATATGTTGTCATGATTCTCATACAAATGAAGACCTGTCTCCGGAAGCGTTAGAACGTGAAAAGAACGGAGAGGCGAAAGGTACGTTTGAGTTGTAGCTCTCTTAATTTGTCATATAAGAAATTCACAATATTGTCATTCACATGTACATACATACATACAAATACATTTATAAGATACCATTGTAGAAACTGGGTTCAGCTAAACATAAGTATTATCAGGTTTGTTCCGTTTCTTAGCTATAATCACTTCCCTCAAAAATTAATAAATTTCCCATTAAAAATTTTACAGCTAATATCCATTAACTTGTATTGTATTTGAAACTATTGTCATCGTCTAACCAACTAATTTCTGGGGTAATTTAATAATGTAATAAATATATTGATCTATTTATTTTGATAAATAATAGTGGGATTCCGGTAAACGTTTTTGATTTGCTTTTGATTATTTTTAACCAAATCAACACTATTTGACGGAACGACCCTTTTTGCACACTGATTACTTTTACTAAGTCAAGAACAATCTCTAATAATTCGAGTACTTTTGACTCCGTCCACTTTATGCTGTTGTTTCTGCGTTTTTTCAAGAGGGGCTGGTAAGCATCCTAAAAAGCATTAAATAAATTTTAAACAAACATTTTATATTTATTTATTTACAAATACTTTAAATGCATTAGACTTACGTTCTCCATATTGATATGACAGCAGAATGTACACAAACATCATATGCCACACAGCTGACACAGTTTTGAGTTGAAAGAAAATTAAAATGCAAAAATAATCAGTCTCAGAGCTGTTTTTTTTAAATCAATTAGTAAGACCACATTTCCCTGATTTGCTCTGGGCACGCTGAAAATTTTGTATGGAGCAGCTGTGAACAGCTGACTGAAAAATTAAAATCAAATTAAAAGCAAATCAAAAACGTTTACCGGAATCCCACTAATATTTATTTTAATTTGTGAGCTGTACTTAAATTTTAACTAGTTTGGGGACATTTAGGAAGTAATCTCATTTTGTGACGTTAGTGAACACTGCAAAGTCCTGTTTTCTTGTACTTTCGAAGTAACCATAAAAAATACTAAAATACCAGAACCACGGTTGCCACTTAAAAATATAAGATTGAGCCAAAAAATAAAAAAGAGACAAATTCACTAAAAGAGCCAACATTTCTTTTGCAGCTGATGCAATTTTTGCATTTAAATAATTAAAAAATATTTTCCAAATTATTTTACATTTTCATCCTAAACTAGTGATTATGTTATTAAGCCTAGTACCGACGTGAGATAAATTTTTAGCGGCGGAAAATGCACAATATTTAGCTGTCGACGAGCGTAAAGCCAGAGTTGCCAATGCAGCACGGAAAAATAACATAAAATGGAATGGTAACTCTATGCGTCAGCAGCGGTTTATTTTAAATATGAACATGCAGAGCTGATTTGCAAAAAAGAGGAGAGAATAGGCAATGAAAAATGTATATTAATATTAATAGAGGAGAAATATGCGATGAAACGCAAGCACAGCGGGTATTTGGTGCACTTATCGCTTTTGAACTTTTCACGTGGATTCTCCCTCTAAATTAATGAAAAAATACAAACATTGGCCTCTTTTCCACCTCGTTAATCAGCAGAATTTTGTCTGCTGTCTGAAAAGATCCAATCTGCTGTTTTTTGTTAATTTCACCGCCATCTCTTTTGACTTATTGTGAGAGAGTGAGATAGATAGATACCGAAACTCTAAAGAAATATATTTTTCGCTTGGCATGACAGCTGTTTCAAACAGTGCTGGATAACGCCCGTTCCTTATCTGGCAACTCCGTTTTTAGTTTCAGTTTAGTTGACGTGCGGACCGACAAGCGGAGATAAATGTCGTCTTCTTCTTATTCACCTTACGCCAGCGTTTTTTTTATATGGAGTTTGACCTTACGCTAGGCCTTTTTTCTGACGTCGGTACTAGGCTTTAAATAAAAAATAAATATGGACCTCACCGAAAACTATACAAAATAGCTGAAAAAAGAGCCAGTTTTGGCGCAATAACGCCAATTGTGGCAGCCGTGACCACAACTCCCTTGGGAATTTCTGAAATAACTTCACACAGTAAATGTTTGGAATCTTCAGAAAAGGAGGGAGGAAAAAAAAGCAAAATAATGCTTCACTTTTTTCTTTACTATTGATAATAATATGCAAATTGTATGTGTAAACATAGTAAGTAAGTACATAGGGCATATATGAATGTATTGTTGTGATAATTAGATGGTTTTTGGTAAACATTATTTGCTAAGGTGTCTGGGAATTTCAATGTTTGCTCCATTAACTAACTGAATGTTGTGTGTTTGTGAATAAGCGATGCATCAATTTACTTTTGCATACAACATTGATTTAAAACAAGAGTATTCGCTTTTCAAATAGTGACGGAACCGCCACAAGGTCTACGCGACATCATTGTGCGCGAGGGACCCGAGGCATTTGCCAAGGAAGTGCGCTCCAGGAAGAACCTGATGCTGATGGACACCACATTCCGGGACGCGCATCAGTCCCTGCTGGCGACGCGAGTGCGCACCCACGACCTGCTGAAGATATCGCCCTACGTGGCGCACAAGTTCAACAATCTCTACTCCCTGGAGAACTGGGGAGGCGCCACCTTTGATGTGGCCCTGCGATTCCTGCACGAGTGCCCCTGGGAGCGTCTGGAGGAGATGCGCAAGCGCATTCCGAACATCCCATTCCAAATGCTGCTGCGCGGAGCCAATGCCGTTGGCTACACCAGCTACCCGGACAACGTGGTCTACAAGTTCTGCGAACTCGCGGTAAATATATAAAATATATTATATATAAATATATCACAGGATTATCACTGAAGATTGACTTCCCTTCCTCTCTCCCAGGTGCAAACTGGCATGGATATTTTCCGAGTCTTCGACTCACTCAACTACTTGCCGAACCTGATCATTGGCATGGAGGCGGCGGGGAAGGCGGGCGGAGTTGTGGAGGCGGCCATCTCCTACACAGGAGACGTGAGTGATCCCAAGCGCACCAAGTACGATCTGAAGTACTACACCAACTTGGCCGATGAGCTGGTCAAGGCCGGAACACATGTCCTGTGCATCAAGGATATGGCGGGTCTATTGAAACCCGAATCAGCGAGGTAGGATCAGAATCCTTATGATGGAAACAGTAATACTCATGGTTATTTTCAACTCCACAGGTTGCTAATCACTGCCATCCGGGACAAGCATCCGGACTTGCCAATTCATGTGCACACTCATGACACTTCTGGAGCGGGTGTTGCCTCCATGCTCGCTTGTGCCCAAGCCGGAGCAGATGTGGTCGATGTTGCTGTTGACTCCATGTCAGGAATGACCTCGCAACCCAGTATGGGCGCTATAGTCGCCTCGTTGCAGGGAACACCCTTGGACACAAATCTGGACTTGCGTGATGTCTCCGAGTACTCGGCCTATTGGGAGCAGACCCGAACATTGTACGGACCCTTCGAATGCACCACCACGATGCGCTCGGGCAATGCCGATGTCTACCTTAACGAAATTCCCGGCGGCCAGTATACGAATCTGCAGTTCCAGGCCTTCTCACTGGGTCTGGGCGACTTCTTTGAGGATGTGAAGAAGGCTTACAGAGAAGCCAATTTCCTGCTGGGAGACATTATTAAAGTCACTCCATCGTCCAAGGTGGTCGGTGACTTGGCCCAGTTTATGGTACAGAACCATCTAACCAGTGACCAGGTGCTGGAAAGGGCTGAGGAGCTCTCCTTCCCCAAATCGGTGCTCGAGTATCTGCAAGGCTACATCGGTATTCCCTATGGCGGCTTTCCAGAACCATTGCGGTCACGTGTTCTGAAGGACATGCCTCGTATTGAAGGACGCCCAGGTGCTAAGATGGAACCCTTGGACTTCGATAAGCTGAAGGCTGAACTCAAGGAATCTCACGCCAACGTCACTGACCGAGATGTCGTATCGGCAGCTCTTTATCCCCAAGTAACCAACGAATATTTGCATTACCGCGAGAAATATGGCCCTGTGGACAAGCTGGACACTCGCATGTTCCTTACCGGTCCAAAGGTGGGCGAGGAATTCGAGGTGACTCTGGAACGCGGCAAGACATTGAGCATGAAGGCATTGGCCATGGCTGCCGATCTCAAAGCGAACGGTAATCGCGAGGTCTTCTTTGAGTTGAACGGACAACTGCGCTCCGTCTACGTTCCTGATAAGGAAGCAATGAAGGTAATTAAACGTGGATTGTCTATCTGAATTGTATCTTATTTAACCTGCGTACATGTATTATTTTCAATAGGAAATCCGTGTGCATCCCAAGGCCAATAAGACGTTGAAGAGCGAAGTTGGAGCTCCGATGCCCGGAGATGTCATCGATATTCGCGTCAACGTGGGCGACAGAGTCGAGAAGGGTCATGCTCTGGTTGTGCTTTCAGCGATGAAGATGGAGATGGTTGTTCAGTCGCCAATATCCGGAGTTGTCAAGAAATTGGAAATCACAAAGGGCATGAAGCTGGAGGGCGATGATCTAATCATGATCATTGAATAATTGCACTCGCTTCATCCACGAAGATAGTCAATATGTGTATATACCTATGCCTATACCATATACCATACATATGTGTAAATGTTGAGCGTGTTATCATCGTGTCAACAACATTCAAAATTCTATTACCTTAAGTCAAACGATAAATGATAAATCTTGTTTCTTTTATATTTTATATGCATGTATTTGTGTGTATATACGTGTATTTGTGGTACTTTTTGGAAAAGTTTATAATATCTATTGATATAACAATTGCGCACAAACAATTATTGTTTGAAATCAATTAAGAAATTGTGTAATTTAAAAGCCATTGCCAAATTTTTGATCAATATTTAGATTTGATTATAAATATTTAAAAACTGTGAAATAAAAGTTAATTGTTTTAAATAAATGTTATTCATATAAAATTTAACCAAGAATATGCCTCACTCGGAAGGAACAAACAATTAATGCAGAGAAAAATCCACTTGGAGAATCGGATGTTTATTGTCCTTAGATGTGTTAAATATTTTATTGGTATAGATCTTTTCGAATTTCTTTGTTGCTTAATATAATAAACATTTAAACAAAGTGTAAACTAAATCCAGTCAGTGTTTAATTCCACATGATTCAAATTATTTTAGGTAAAAGAATGTTAAATTTCAAATAATTAATTTGACAATTCCTTTGAACATTACATTATTAATTTTACATGTTTTACATCACTGTGGACGGCATAGTATATGAATGATGTATCGGTATTATTTGGAGATATATCGACAACTCGAATACATTTTGGCGATGCAAACATTATTAAATTCACTGTTTAAATTTGCGTCACTCATATGAAACCCAAACTTAAATTAATTAAAATTAAAGTTTAGTTTTTTTAAAGCAACCTTATCAGATGAGTGACTTTCAAAATATGTTCGAAAAAATTAAATCGTTGACATTTAAAGAACACCGTCATTTCGAACAGTTGCTTTAAAAAGCAAAACTTCTGAGATTATTAGAACATATCTTCTAGCTAAAAACCTCTTTCATGTCCCAAAATTTCTGATATTCAACTTTATATTAAACTTTATTTATAAATTATTTCCTAAAAAAAAAGTTTGGCATCTGACGCAAAAAGATCCCGATAATAAAATCTTGTTAAAATTTAACAAGTAAATTTATTGCATTTTACTGCATCTCATAGGTTGCATTATTTCAGTAAAAAGTTTTATTTTTGCTTTTGAGCAAAGACAAAATATTACTGGAGTGGTCCAGCACACATGGACCATTCCATTAACCGGATAGCATTAGTTTCCATTAAATTAAAAGGCATTAAGTTTTTTTCATGAATAACATTGAATAACGCTTCTAATTTTGTTCCACAGGAAATATCTCCAGGCTTGATAACCAGTAACCAATGGACACGATGTACTCCAGATGCAAGATAAGGAGCCGTCATAAACGAAACAGAACCAGCAACTGTGCAGTTGTAAAATAGGAATCATTTTGTGCAGCACTCATGTATAATACAGTAATAACGTATTAACGTATGCGGAATGAAATACGAACAAAATTGAACATGTTCTCAATAAGTTCCCATAATCGACAGCGCAAAACAAAACTCACTATTATTAATGGTACTATTTTGGCATGCATAGCATCAAAAATTAGCTTTCTACGATAATGCACAGTCGCGGTAATGTCTCTGAGCACAGCAGACCGCCGAAAATTGATTTGCACTATATTGCGCAAATAACCCATCTTAGCCGAAAAATTTAATTTTTCATCACTTTTCTGCTATGGGCTTCAAGGAAACTTTTATTTAAAAGATAATTTCGGATGTTCAGAATGCAAAATAAAATGGAAAGAGCCCCTGGATCCGGAAAAAAATGTCCAGTACAGCAGTCTTAAGTTAGAGCACAAATAAAAGGCTGAAATTGTGGGTCGCACATATAAATCGAATCGTGCGTTTGCCAAAAAATACAAAGTGAGCGACAAAACGGTGAAAAAGTATTTAAAAGACATTGGAGTGATGATATGTTATAAAAAAACCGTTCCTTAAGTCACAGAAGTACAGAGAGAGACAATTAAACTTCGGCTACGTGCGCTTTCTAGAAATTTGTTTTCTGCGAGCTGTTTAAAGATTTGCATAATGGATAATGAGACGTTTTTCACAGTGGAGGGTCATGAGTGGACTCCGAACTATTACTTTAGGCTTCCTAATATTTAAACACCTGAGAATGTAACTCAAATAACATAAACAAAGGTTTTATTGTGGCTGGCCATAAGCGAGCGTGGAAACAGCGATCTTGTCTTTTTTAAGGCAGGATTGGCTCTGAATTCGCAAAATTGCAAGGACAATTGTCTTCCGGCGCTTAAAAAATGTATTGATAAGTATTATGAGAATGATAGTACGGTGTTTTCCCCGACTTAGCGTCTGCTCATTATGCCGAGAACAACTCTGAAGGCTCTTGACCACTTGATCACTGAGTTCCTGCCTAAGCTGCAAAACCCATAAAATGTGCCTCAGTTAAAGCCCACGGAAAAGTTTTGGTCAAATATGAAAATAAAAGTTTAGAGTAAGGAATATAAGCCAAAAAACATCGACTGTTTGATATTAAAAATCAAAAGAGAGCTTGCTAAAATGGGTACAAAGGGAATTCAGGAGGCTATGCGCAAGGTAACCGCAAATATGAGGAAGGCAGATCGCTATGGTCATGAATATTTTTTGTAAAAATAGCTTATAGTCTAATTAAAAACATATCAAAAATTGAAGTTGGTCGGACTTGAAATACATTTTTTATTTGTATTACAACAGTTGTTCGTATTTCATTCCGCATACGTTACATTAATAAATTGTACATTCTCTATACATAATAGAATTTATTTATCCATGATACACTTAAGACTTAGATTTTAAGAATAAAAAACCTTAAAATTAAAAATTAAACGGTGTTTTTTTTTTTGCTTTCTGCTTATTTCTGTTCGCCTGGTAATTTTGTTGATATTTTGAGCTCCTTTCTCTCTGTATTTACAGTGGCTCACAGCTTAAAAAATGCTTTTAACTTAAAAAATTTTTAAATATTGTTAACATATTGGCATCAATGCAAAGGGTCATTCAAATTCCGTTTGAATGTCACAAAGCTTTCTTTAGCCCAGTAAGTACCCTTCGAAAATTTCGAATTTATGTAAAAGTCAATTTTCTAAACTTTTTTATGCAAGAAAAATTGCTAAAAATGACTTTTTTGTATGAAACGTAGGAAAAAGGGGTTAAAATAGTAATTTTTTTTTTATTAATTTTTAAAAAAATTATGTATTTCTCTTCACTTCAAACGATCGTTAATTTTTTCTTACTAATTTAATTTAATTTCTGTTCGCCTGGCATTTTGAAAAATTTTCTCCATTTCAAATGGAAAATCCATTCCAATTCAAAATTTACAGCTCCTTTTAGTCTTAGAATCCTATCCTTATAAACTAACATTAAGTATATACAATTTTTAAGCTTTCTAAAAATGTATATTGGTCTGAAATTCTATGCAATTTCCAGCTTTCCTTTAATCATATAAATATCTAACTAAAGGCTTATGCTTATTTTAAGTTTCCAGAAAATATGACGAGAGCTAAAAGGTAATTAATTACTTTATTACTAATGTTTTTAAAGATTTATTCGTTTTATACTTGCATTTTTTAAGCTTTATATCAATTCAATTGTATTTCCAGGGCTACAACTTTTTATATGCGGAGCTGCATACTCCCTGCAAATTTTCTCAATGCAACCTTGCGTCTTGTTGTCAGTGTCTCCTCCCTACATAATTTGACATTAAATCGTTACAATCTACATACATACATATATATTTTATTAAATTCGAAATTCAGTTTTATATTTTGATGTTTTAAAACATTAGTATAATTAAATTAGGTAATCTTAAAATAAAAATAATTATTTCGATAAAAAATATTGTTAAAGAATAGATATTAACCTGGTATAATCTACAATCTACAGCCTTGGTCTCCAATGTGTCTCACGGATTCTCAACATGCACTCAGAAATCTGCGAAGATTGCTGCGCGTTCGTGTGTTCATCATGGCAAAAATCACTTCTCCAGCCAGGTAATCCGTGGACGGCACTGATTGGTAACTGCCATCTCCATGTTTGTTGGCAGGTGGAACATAGGTCCATAAGATCGGTGCTGGTGGCCAACCGAGGCGAGATTGCCATACGGGTGTTTCGAGCCTGCTCCGAGTTGGGCATCAAGTCGGTGGCCGTCTACTCGGAGCAGGACAAAATGCACATGCATCGCCAGAAGGCCGACGAATCGTATATGGTGGGCAAGGGACTTCCGCCCGTGGAGGCATATCTGAACATTCCAGAGATCATTCGCGTGTGCAAGGAGAACGACATTGATGCAGTGCATCCCGGCTATGGATTCCTGTCCGAGCGCAGTGACTTTGCCGAAGCAGTCATCGATGCGGGAATCCAGTTCATCGGTCCAAGTCCAGAAGTGATCAAGACCATGGGCAACAAGGTGCTAGCGCGCACTGTGGCCGTTGAGGCAGATGTGATGGTTCTACCGGGTACAGAGGGACCCGTGACATCCAAGGAAGAAGCCGTGTCCTTCTGCAAGGAACACGGTCTTCCAGTTATATTTAAAGCGGCGCATGGCGGCGGAGGTCGCGGCATGCGAGAGGTGTGGAAGATGGAGGAGGTGGAGGAGAGTTTCGAGCGGGCGACCTCTGAGGCGAAGGCAGCATTCGGTAACGGGGATGTGTTTATTGAGAAATTCGTGGAACGACCTCGCCACATCGAAGTCCAAATTCTAGGTGACAAGGCCGGAAATGTTGTGCATCTATTTGAACGGGATTGCTCTGTGCAGCGTCGTCACCAGAAGGTGGTTGAGATTGCTCCTGCTCCACGACTGCCCATCGAGATTAGGGACAAGATGACCGAGGCGGCTGTGCGTCTAGCCAGGCACGTGGGATACGAGAACGCAGGCACCGTGGAGTTCCTCTGCGATGAGTCCGGAAACTTCTACTTCATCGAAGTGAACGCCAGATTGCAGGTGGAGCACACGGTCACCGAGGAGATCACGGGCATCGATCTGGTGCAGTCTCAAATACGTATCGCCGAGGGAATGTCTCTAGAAGATCTCGGGCTCATCCAGGAGAAGATAGTTCCTCGGGGCGTTGCGATTCAGTGCCGCGTGACTGCCGAGGATCCCGCCAACGACTTCCAGCCCAGCACAGGTCGCATCGAGGTATTCCGCTCCGGAGAGGGCATGGGCATCCGTCTGGACAGTGCGTCCACTTACGCTGGTGCCATCATATCGCCCTACTACGACTCGCTCCTGGTCAAGGTGATTGCCCACGGAAATGACATGCCGAGCACAGCCGCCAAGGCGCAACGATCGCTGCGCGAGTTCCACATCCGTGGGATCAAGACGAACATTCCGTTTCTGCTGAACGTGCTGAAAAACGATAGATTCCTGAATGGTGTACTCGACACTCGTTTCATAGATGAGCATCCGGAGCTTTTCAAATTCACTCGATCCTTGAATCATGCCCAGCAACTACTGAATTACATAGGCGAAGTCTTGGTCAACGGACCACAAACGCCATTGGGAACGACGCTGAAGCCGGCCGAGGTTAATCCAGTGGTGCCCACAGTTCCATCGTGTAAGTTTACTTGGAGCTTACAACGACATCTACTGTTACCCTGGTCGATATTTTGAATTTATCTTTATTTCGTATATTCAAATTACAGTTGATAAATTTAAATTACAGCGTTGCCAGACTGGCAAATTAAGGTTAGTTGGTAATGCGAGTCACTGGAAGTCACGCCAGCAAGCAGTGCACTTCTACATAGACTCTGCACTGCTTTCCCTGACCAGCAACACTGATAATGACTGAAATTGCAGCATTTATTTGAATTTTAAATATTATTACTTTAATTTTCTTTAAAAAAATAACAAAGCTATTGTCGATATAATGACAACAGTGATCTGCCCTTAGTGACGGATCCGCCGGAGGGTCTACGCGATTTAATTGTCTGCCTCGGTCCCGAGGCATTTGCCAAGGAAGTGCGCTCCAGGAAGAACCTGATGCTGATGGACACCACATTCCGGGACGCGCATCAGTCCCTGCTGGCGACGCGTGTGCGCACCCACGACCTGCTGAAGATATCGCCCTACGTGGCGCACAAGTTCAACAATCTCTACTCCCTGGAGAACTGGGGAGGCGCCACCTTCGATGTGGCCCTGCGATTCCTGCACGAGTGCCCCTGGGAGCGTCTGGAGGAGATGCGCAAGCGCATTCCGAACATCCCATTCCAAATGCTGCTGCGCGGTGCCAATGCCGTTGGCTACACCAGCTACCCGGACAACGTGGTCTACAAGTTCTGCGAACTCGCGGTAAATATATAAAATATATTATATATAAATATATCACAGGATTATCACTGAAGATTGACTTCCTTTCCTATCCCAGGTGCAAACTGGCATGGATATTTTCAGAGTCTTCGACTCACTCAACTACTTGCCGAACCTGATCATTGGCATGGAGGCGGCGGGGAAGGCGGGCGGCGTTGTGGAGGCGGCCATCTCCTACACAGGAGACGTGAGTGATCCCAAGCGCACCAAGTACGATCTGAAGTACTACACCAACTTGGCCGATGAGCTGGTCAAGGCCGGAACACATATCCTGTGCATCAAGGACATGGCGGGTCTATTGAAACCTGAAGCAGCGAGGTTAGATTAGAATCCCAATGATGGAAACAGTAATACTCATGGTTATTTTTAATTCCACAGGTTGCTGATCACTGCCATCCGGGACAAGCATCCGGACTTGCCAATTCATGTTCATACTCATGACACTTCTGGAGCGGGTGTTGCCTCCATGCTCGCTTGTGCCCAAGCCGGAGCAGATGTGGTCGATGTTGCTGTTGACTCCATGTCGGGAATGACCTCGCAACCCAGTATGGGAGCTGTAGTGGCGTCGTTGCAGGGAACACCCTTGGACACAGAATTCAAATTAAGCGACGTTTCAGCTTATTCGGCCTATTGGGAGCAAACCCGAACCCTTTACGGACCCTTTGAATGCACTACCACGATGCGTTCGGGAAATGCGGATGTCTACTTAAATGAAATACCCGGAGGACAGTATACAAATCTGCAGTTCCAGGCATTCTCACTGGGACTAGGCGATGTGTTCGAGGAGGTGAAGAAGGCCTATCGAGAAGCCAATATCTTATTGGGAGACATTATCAAGGTGACGCCATCGTCTAAGGTGGTCGGTGACTTGGCCCAGTTCATGGTACAGAATAAGCTTAGTGGGGATCAAGTTGTAGAAAAGGCAGTAGACTTATCCTTTCCCAAATCGGTAGTCGAGT